>APFE030296206.1:0-54885 GCA_000404065.3 Pinus taeda
AGCCTACCCTATGTTAGTATAACCTACTCTAGCCTAACCTAGCCTAATCTACTTTAGCCTTACCTAGCCTAGCCTAGCCTAGCTAATTCTACCTTAGCTTAGCTTAGCCTACTCTACTCTAGCCTAGCCTACCTTAGCCTACTCTATCCTATGCTATCCTAGTATAGCCTATCCTAGCCTAGCCTACTCTGCTCTAACCTAGCCTAACTTAACATACTCTAGCCTATTATAGCATATCCTATCCTAGCCTACTCTACTTTAGTCTACCCTAGCTTACTCTATCTTATCCTATCCTAGTATAGGATATCCTAGCCTAAGCTAGCCTACTCTACTCTAGCCTAGCCTAGCCTAGACTAGCCTAACCTACTCTACCCTAGCCTACACTACCCTAGCCTAACCTAGCTTACTTTAGCCTAGCCTACTCTATCCTACTCTAACCTAGTCTACTTTTCCCTAGCCTAGACTAACCTAGCCTACTCTACCCTACTAGTGTATTGTAGCCTACAAAACTACTCTAGTGTAGACTAGCCTAGTTTATCCTATCCTATTCTACTCTTACTCTAGCCTAGCCTAGTTTATTGTGTCTTATTCTACTCTTACTGTAGCCTAGCCTAATCTACTCTATCATACTCTAGCCCAACTTAGTCTACTCTAGCCTAGCTTATTTTGATCTAACCTACTCTACCCTAGCCCATCCTACTTTAGCCTACTCTAGCCTAGCCAACCTTAGCCTACTCTATCGTATCCTCAGCTATCCTAGCCTGCTCTAGCCTATTCTATCCTAAGCTAGCCTAGCCTAGAAATATAGTGAAATTACGTGGCACATCACATTACGCTAGTGCAAAAAACAAATTACAAAGTTTAAGCATACATGTACATGAAACTAAACTACAATGATTTAATGTATGGATGGAATAATCTGAATAGAATGGATAGAATGGAATAGAGAATGGATGGGTGGGGAAGAAAGATTCATGATCAATAGAAAAACAGTAGATGAGGGTTATTTTAGTCATGGTGGGTTTCTCATTTAAGGCGAAGAGGAGGGTTCCCATTATTTTCTTCATTTTTCTATTGGAAGAGATGTTATTTTCGAAATCCCAAGTGTGGAGAACTAAGAATTGGTTATCAATATATATAATGTTATCAATTTATTAATAGGCGATGCCTTATATGTTAACGAATATACTACCTTGGCATTAATAAATAGATAACATTGATAACTCTTAGAACATGGGTTAAAAAGAAGCTATTAACAAACATTGATCAACAAAAAGACAAGAGATGAGGGTTTACCATTTCTTTGTTTTTCGATTTCAGTTTGTTGACAGCAAGGAAGAGATGTTACCTTTGAAATCCCAAGGGTGGAGTACTGAACTATATATTATCTCTGTTAGATTTTAACAAATACAAAATGCAATGAGTAACATATATTGCCTTGATGACATCGTATATATTGATAGCTTTGAGACAATGATAAGAAAGAAGTTACTAACAGACATTGATCGCTATAAAGAATGTAGTTGACCAGAAGTCAGCCACGCAGGACTTGCACTCTTCAGCCAATTCGCCACTATTTGGGGTATTGTCAAAAATTTCTAATTAGATAATATGCTAGAGCTGCGGCTGTAGCGATAAGCGATAAACCCAACATAGGAAAAAAAATTCAACTAGTCATTCCCTACTCATACACAACATAGGACAAAAATTTCAAGCAATCATTCCCTACTCATAATCATATAAGCATGTGCTTTCGAGCAGGAAGAAGGAATAATAAATGGATGCATCGAGCATGCATGTTGAAGGTTTAAAACAAGAGAAAGCATAATCAAAATAGATTACTGGATGTCTAGAGGTCAAAATTGAGTTCAAGCATTCCATATGGTATTCCCTAATTACTAGGGCCATTCAAGTTCTCCATTGGGCAAGTGAGTGGTCGATCTGGTTAAACTCGTGGAGTTCTTTGCTTTCTACAAAAAACAAACTAAAGGCTCGGTTGATTCTATGGGTAATCAACAACTGACGTTGATTTCTTGGATTTATTGCCCTGAGGTACTAAAATGTATTGAATACTAGATTGCAAATAGTTAGTTCCACTCATGTGCTACTTCCCATGGTGAATAAATACATTCTGCCCTATAATCTCTCATAATACAATAAATGCCACCTTTTTCACCAAAACTTATTTAATTAACAGAAAAACAAAAATTATTTAATTAAAAGAAGAACAAAAATTATCTAATAAAATGCCCTCTCAAAATTCATGTTTATGAAATATTCACATTTATGAGAGAAAAATGAAATATTCATGTTTATGAGATTTCTTTTCTTTATTCAATAATAAACCTGAGATATAATTGATGATAAAAAGAATATTCATGTTTAAGGGATTTCTTTCCTTTATTCAATAATACTTCAAACCTCAGATATAATTGATGATAAAAAGACAGAAAACCCAATGAAAGAAAATAGGGAAATTGTTAGGGCAGAAACTGAGAGGGTATTGAACTGAGGCGATTTAGGCAACTACCACTTTATGAATGAGTTTAGTGTTTTCAATATTATCAGTGTATAATTATAGTGTTTGTTAATTGGACTTAGTTTGTTCATTAATTGTTATTGATTTAGAAAGTGAATATAATAATATCAAGAAGAAATCTAAAATAAATACATTATTATAGTCTGAAAATTTAAAAAATGGTTTAAATCACAAATAATTTTGAAGAAAACCACTTTATGGTTAAATAACTAATAAATTTTAATTTAGAAGATTAAATGGAAATGGAGAATAATGTTGAGGAACACTAAATAAATACATCATATATTTAACTAAATAAATATTTAAATATGTTTTAATTAGTAACTAATTTTATTTTATAATTATGATATCTAACCAAAATTGCAATTAAAATAACAAAAAAAACTAACTAAACCTTCTTTATTTAACCATTCTTAAATTAGTCATATAACTTTTTTTTATAACTATTATTACGCTTTATTTAACCATTCTTAAATTAGCCATGTAACTTTTTTTTATAACTATCCTTTCAAACCTAAAGCTAAAATGGCAAAGGAAAAAAATAAAAAAATTAGCAAAGAAATAATTCATGAATCTACCTAGAATAAGCAGAGCATTTGGGAAAGCAAGCTGGTCCATGCCAACAGGGAGCTGAATAGAGGCACAAATGAACAGACTGTCAAAATAAAAAGTAGAAAGGTTACGACATTTATGTAACAAAACAAATTAATATAAATTACTGAAACTAAAACGAAAAAAAACTGTGACCGGAACTTCACCATGAAAACACATTTATTTACAAACTACCTAGCAGTGAGTGTTAGGGACTCGGTCTCCTTCCATTTGAAGTTGGGAAGATGTTTGCACCAGCGGTGGATGATCTATACTGCCTCCTCCCCTCTCACATACATACGACATGACAGATTTTGTACAGCCAAAGACTCACTCTTATGACAGGCTCTGACTTAGACTCTCTCGCACCAGACTGAGATTCACGCATACACACAAGCATATACTGTGACACTAGACTCAAATGCCCAAGCACGCATGCTAATTTGGCGATTCGGCGGATGTTTTTGGTAGCTTTTAAAGCAATTAACTCCAACGTGTCACTGCAGCTTTTCTCATTCGCCCTCTTTCCCACAGGCCAGTTTATAAGCTCACGGCATCACCACTTGTGTATTCAAAATAACAAATTCCTCTGTGTATTAAATTTGGGGAATTGAGAATCGAATTAGAGATGAGGAGAGCCCAAGAAGAAGAGGGCCAGGTGTGGGGTGCCAATGGCCATAATGCCCAGATTCAAAACTTTTTCCATTATTATTTCTGTATCTGCCGATTTAGCAGCTTTAGAGTTTAGAAACTTGCATCATATGCATAATGAAAAAACAACCCAAAAAGAAAGAAATTGTTATTTTTGAAATGGAAGTTTCTCACAATTTAAATTTTAATCCCCAAATTCAACATTTTTAAAATTTTAATTTTAAAAAAAATGAAATTTAAAAAAAAAAGGTTAGCCCTTCTTAAAAAATTTTAAAATATTATTCAAATTTCGTTTTTAAATGTCAAAAATCATATTTTAAATTTTTTTTGACTTGTAAAAATCTCTCCTTACTTCTCTGACGTGCCAGAGGCTCTTTGAAGGGCTCTGACATGTTCAATTTTGAACCCTGGTCGCCGCTACAACTCTGAGAACGATAGGAATCTGTCAGAGTATCCTTCAGAATGGCAGGAGTACGTGGAGGGTAGCATGTGTTTCTTTGGTTTCTGAGTAGTAGTCCCTCTCACTGCATCGTTTACCTTGAACCGTTGAGATGAAGAAAAAGTTTACCTGGAGATCGGAGGGTTAAAGGTGGAGAACGATGGAAAAATAGAGTTTTTCACAACAGGGGAAATTTTTTACTGAAATGAAATGGTAAAAGAGGAAGGGCGGGTCCAGTTGGAGCTAGATTTGATGGACATTCTGGCAGTTTGGGGGTTGGAACCCAATAAACAAAACCTAGCAAAGATTCCTCCTCCAGGTAAGCCTCCATTTTTTCCAAGGGCCGACTTTCTGCATTCTACAACGTCGAGAGATTGTGTGGTGAAGGAAATATTCGGAAAATGGGTAGGGGAAGAACCATATCAGGGGAGGAAGAATCCTTCCAGGAAATTCAGTGCATTTTCATCGAATCTCAGAAGCAACCGACACTTCAGTCTAACAGAAACAATGGTACGTAGACCCTTTCCAGAATCTCAAACCTTCAATGTTTCATGTGCACAAAATATAGTTTTCACGGGGGGTTTAGAGGATGTAGTAAAAATTTGTGGGTTGACAATTACTAGTGGTCTTCAAAACCTGGATTCTGAGAGGCGGGGTTATAGGCAGTCGAAAGGAAAAGGGGATATGGGTAAGGAAGGAAATGCATATTTGGCTCAGAACCCTCATAGAGAGCTGACAGGACCCGCAAGCCAGAGAGAAACTCACATCGCTGGAAAATTTCTTCACAGATCTATTTGTAGGCACCTCTTGAGAAAATTCTTTAGTGCACTCAAGTGTTTCTGGGTTTGTAGTGGAAACAAAAAAAATCCATTCTTGAGGCTCTTTCCATCATTAAAAATGAGAGCATTCAAAGAGTGGAAGATGAGACCATCCCATATCCAGGGTTTGGGGGTTATGGTATCCAAGGGACTGTGAATCCGAGGACATGCAAACAAGGAAATTCACAAGGTATTCTTCAGGAAATAGTGAGAGAAAGCTCATAAGGGAATGCACTAACTAGAGACAGAGTCAGTGGAAAGGACCAGGGAAAGAGCGGTCTTCTCGGCAGGAAGAATCAGGCAGAGGTGGAATCTGGATCAGAGGGAGAGGATAACTGTAGGAGTGTGTCAAAGAGGAAAAAGAACAAAGGTATTCTTAGGAGAGAAGAATACAATAACCTCATCCTTGCTAAGTAAATCCATTTTGATTCAGCCACGATGGTTTCCAAGCACATTATGGTGGGCAGGGTGAAAGGGAAGTACTTCATGGAAACATAAATCAGATAATAGGAAAATAATTCATGGAAGGACTCCTGGGCGGGGGAGGCAGAGGTAACAATATTGGTGAGCGGTTGCTTTATGTGCAAATTAAAAAAGAATAAGTCATGGCATGAGCACTTGGAAAAAACTAGATAATAGGATCAACGTCAATCATATTGAAGAGGTGGAGTCTCTGTTTGATGCACACAGGGAAAAGTTGGAAGAAGTACTAGTGTGGGTTAGATTGCCAGTGTTACCACCTTAAATGTGGACAAATGATGTCTTCAAGGCTGATGGAAACAAAATTGGAGAATTTTTGGAAGCATGCATGTTCTTTATTACTTCAAGAACCAGAAGGGTGGCCAGAGTCCTTGTCAAGCTTAATCCTCTTGAGGGGTTGTTTGAAAAGATAAAATTGTCTTAAGAAGGGGGATTCCATCTTCAATAGCTGGACTATGAATAACTTCCATTTAGATGCAATCAGTGCCATCAACGCAGGCACATGGCAAGGGATTTCCTGCTGGGATTCAAAGGGAAGAAAAGGTAGAACACATGTATGTCAAGCTATAGAGGCTTGTGGGGTTCACAAGACAAAGCTAACATGTAGGAAGGAGGTGTGGGCATAATTCCCTCTCCTCCAGTGCCAATGCAACCTTTGCCAGGTCAGTTTAGTAGAATGGATATGGATGAGGGGAGGTGACAAGAGATCAAGCCAGAACATGCAGCCACTAGAGACTCAAAACCAATCGTTGCCTCTGAGCAGACTCTTTTCCCCCCCAGGTACTATTCCTTTCTTCCCCCAACTCTGTTCCAAATGTTAATGCCTCTATTTCAACTTTGATGGAGACTAGTACTTCCAGGCCCTTTCTAAATACTATTAATTCATATTTGAATAGACCCTGTGAACCTCTGGACAATATTGTAACCACTATTCCTCCTCCTCAACCCCTTATTGAGTCAAGCTCAAAAACTGACTCCTCGCTGAACATATCCAATCCATATAATCTTCACCCTAGAGGGCCAAAATATTTTTCCTTAGGGCAGTCGGGGGGTCTCAGGGAACTCCTTTCACATCTTGGTGGCAGCGAAATCCTGGGGTAGGAAATCCAATATCTCAAAAGCCCAGTTGAAATCTAGACTTGAAATCGCAGATGGCAAACAAAGTTCCTTGGAAGGGGCGCCTAGAGCAGTGCAGACCCTAGGTTTGGTTCCTCAATGATTGCTGACTCTTTCCACTATAGGGGTTTAGCTAGTACCCCCAAGAAACTAGCTTTGAAGAGACTTGTTTCATCTGCATGTCATGATACTATCATGCTCCAAGAAACCTTAGGCTCGAGGACAATATATCTAAAATTATTTGTAAGGTGTTTCCAGGATGGTCTTTCTTCTCCATAGATGTGAGAGGGCGCTCGAGAGGCTTATCAACAAGCTTTAATTTGAGCAAGATTAGACTTCTAAATACATGGAGTTCTAAGCAGGTTCTTGGTGTAGAAATCTACTCTACTGAAATTTACAGGGAATTGACTTTCATAAACATCTATGGGCCATGTTAGGAGAGAGAAATTTTTTGGCTTTCTCTTTTGGAAAAATCATTTATGAAGACGGGTAATCTGGTGGTAGGAGAGGATATGAATTTCTCTCTCAGAGCATTTAAGATCTGGGGGCCCCATGCTCAGGAAGATCCTATGGCAATGTTTTTTGCAACAAAATTTACTCAGAACAGGCTTATTGATTTGAATTTAATCCAATTCAAACCCACTTTTAGGAACAGGCATACCATAAGTGAAATGGTGGAAAAAAGGCTGGGTAGGTTCTTGATGGTCGAGGATATGGCAGACAAGGTTCAACTTTTTCGGCAGTGGGTTGGTTCTGAAGGACACTCGAATCACCACCCAATATTCCTCAAAATTAAGAGTGGCATTTCAAAGACAGGAAGCCCATTTAATTTTACTTCCTCATGGTTATAGGAAGAGAGCTACCTTCAACTAGTCCATGAGATTTGGATCCTTTCAGAATTGAAGAGCCCTGAACAACAACTCAGCAATTCATGGAGAATCTTAAAAGAGTGAAACAAGATATGATTCAATGGGCAAAACTTAAGAGATTAAGGGATAAGGAGGACCTCAAGTCAATAGAGGTAGAACTTGAAATAATGGAGGTTGTGGAAGAAGGTGGATACGAGTCAGAAGAAGCCAAGAATAGGATTATAGAGTTAGAAAAAAGAAAAAGAAGGATTCTTCTAGACCAGGAAGAACAGTTGAGACTTAAGAGCAGGGATGTATGGATAAAAAGTGGAGATGAAAATTGGGGAGTCTAGAAAAATATTTTGATGAAATTGCTTCCTTAGGCAAGGATTATCTCAAAAGCCTTTACCGAGCTCTAGAAGAGGCTACCCTATATATGTAATTAGAGTCGCCAAACTCTTTCCTCGATTGATAGAGGAAGAAGATAACCAGATGTTGATGGCTCCAATTTCAAGGAGGGAGCTAGAAGACGCCCTTAAGTCCATGCAGAGGGACAAGAGTCCAGGATCGGATGGTTGGACTGTGGAATTATTCCAGGTTTTGTTTTATTTGATATGAGATGAATTATTAAGTGTTGTTGAATATTCTAGGACAAACGGAAGGATCTATAAACCTTTCAACTCCACCTTCCTAGCCTTAATTTAGAAGGTAGACAACCCTATGTCCTTTGAATATTATAGGCCAATCTTTTTATGTAACTACATATACAAGATTATTTGTAACATCATTGTAGTTTGCCTTAGACCCATTTTCGCTAAGAATATCTAAAGATAACAGTTTGCTTTTTAGATGGGAAACAAATACATGAAGTCATCAGGGTGGCTCAGGAAGGATTACACAACATCAAAAACAGGAAGGCTGAAGCTAAAAGGACTCATAGAAAAAAATGATCTTTCCAAATACCGTGACAGAATAAGTTAGATCTATTTAAGAATGTTTCTGACTCATTTAGGATTTGAAATTCCTTTTATAGACTGGATCATGGGGTATATAACGAATGTCTCCTTTGTGGTCTTGATCAACAGGTCAACATCCCCCTTCTTTCATTCTTAAAGAGGTCTCAGGAAAGGGTTTCCTTTATTCCCCCTTCTTTTCCTTCTAGCAGTCGAAGGGCTTATTAGATTTCTCTTAGATGCCAAGCGGAGGGGGGTGTTGCAAGGAATCGAAGTGGCACCTAATATGTTCATCACCCATCTTCTTCTTTTTGTTGATATTCTATTGTTCTAGATGGGATATTGAGTGCTTAAAATAGGCCTTGATTTTATTTCAGAAAGATATAGGGATGATTCTCAATTACAGAAAATCAATCTTGTCATGCTCAGGCATGTCTCAGTAACAAAATTTGGAAGTTCAACGTGTATTGCCTTTTGAGGCAAAGCCAATCAAGGAAAGTTTCCAATGTTTGGGGTTTCACCTAAAAGCAAATGACTACGAGGAGGAGGGTTGGAGGTGGTTAGTGGCAAAGGTTGAAAAAAGAATAAATCATTGGAGCCCCAAATGGTTGTCGAGAGCAGGGCGCTTAATGATGATAAAGTCAGCTTTAGAAGCTATTTCGGTATATTGGACAACTATGACATGTGCACCGAAAGGTATTCTACGGACTATTAGAAGAATATGTGGGATATTCCTATGGGCGGGTAATAAAGAAGAAAATACCCTTCCTTGGGTTGCGTCGGAAAATAGCACTGCCAAAAGCTTGTGGTGGCTGGGGACAGAAATATATCTCATCCTTTTCCAAATCACTATCAGCAAAATATAGCTAGAGGTTAATTGTTGTTGCAAATCTGCTATGCATGGGAAATATATCTTGCCCCAAACAATAGAAGATTGGATAAGAAACATCGTCAAATGGACCCCCAATTCCTCTGTCATTTGGAAGGAAATCGTAGTGGTTTTTAACATTGAGGGTTCCAGTCTAGCCTGGGAGGTAAAAAATGGGGAAAAGCTTTAGATTGGCCTAGAACCCTAGATTGGAGGCTCAGAAAGCTATAGGTTTCCACCTAATATGGTGCATTGCCTAAACAAATAAGGAATAACATTTCTAAGCCAGGCGATAGATGATCGAAGAACTTCTCTCTGCGGCCAAGGGTGGTAAAGGGTGGATCAGTTACAGTTGAATGAGGAGTATGCTCCTCTATGGCAGGAGTATGTAACTGAGCTAAAAAGATCGCATGTCAGAATTAGAGAGAGAGATGATGAACTAAAATGGATCTATGTTCCTTCAGGTTCCTAAGCTCCAAAATATGGGTGTCTTTTTCAATTTAAGAGACAACTCCAGAATGCTCAAGTGTGGTGGTGGAAATGTACATGGAAATTATCATGTCACGCCAAAGCAAGGCTCTTTATTTGGTGGGTTCTTCGGAATAAAGTTCCAACATGGAACAATATACAGTGAAGAGGTAAAGTGGGACCGAGTTGGCGTACCCTATGTAGAAACAAGGAATAATTGATGTTGCATCTTTTTTCTAAAAGCCCTTTCACATTGCGAAATACAGACAGAGTCTGTCAAATCTTAGGAATTAATTCAGTATGGGATGGTGAATCACTTGAGGAAGCCTGGAAACAATGGTGGGATATCATTCAAAACAATATGTTAAGGAATATCCCTCCCCTCCTTTGTTGGGGGGTTTGGCTCACCAGAAACAAGTCGATATTAAGAGATAATGCCTCTTCTTACTCACATATAGCTACATATATAGTTGCCATTTTTTCCATGATGCACTCTAAAGTCCTTGTCCCAACAGTGCAAAGAATAGAAGTAGAGGAAATCAATCAATAGATTCCATGGGCCTATTTTGATGGGGCTTGCAATGATCAGGGGATGTGCAGTGGTGGAATAATGTTATTCCTAGACAGTCATCACTCGAAATCAAAGGTAGGCCTGGGAAGAGAGACAAACAATTTTGTGGAACTTCTCACCCTAAAGCTTCTGGTATGTTGGGCATTGGAGCCGGGATGCAGATTCCTCCAATCTTTGGAGATTCCCTCAATGTGGTCAATTGGTTCAATGTTGTCGAGAGATGTCACAATATATCTTTGTTGCCTATTTATGATGAAATTATTCAGTTAAAATCATCATTTGACATTATTACTTGTTGTCATATATATAGGGAGCAATATGCAGAAGCATGTGTGTTATCTAAAGCTGGTGCTAGACAGGATCAAGGCATATGGCAGGTTAGCGAGTCAGTAGAGGGGTCAAACCTCTTCCATCAACATTAGTCTTTCCTAGAAATCTAGAAAACTCTTCTTGTTATGCTCCTCTTATTTTCTTTGATGGATCAAAACGGATAGTTTTTTTGTTGATGGCAGAACCTGCAGTCTCATAAACTGTAGTAGCAGACATATGAGTATTTTGCTGCTTGATGGCAGAACCTGCAGTCTCATAAACTATAGTAGTAGACATATGACTATTTTGCAAGAATGATTGATATGTTTTTCTTTTGGATGATCATTTTTTATATTGTGGGCTTAATTGTTCCTATAAAGCCCAAATTTTGTATTCTCATGCATGTACTTATTTAAATGGTTACGATTCTCATGCATGTACTTTTTATAAATCTTAATAGAAGGTTACGATTTTTCTATGGAAATTTTTTATAAAAATATATAATAAAATAAACCAACATTGATTTATACCAATAGAATCCCTTTCAATGTTCTTACTCCATGGTTAAGATGGATATATGCATTAATATTTCTTATATTTCATCACATTTTCATTAGGTAGGAGAATAAGCAGTTAACTTTCACTAAGTGATTATTTAGTGAGTATAAATAAATTAATACGATAAATAACTATAATTTCAAATGAGAATTTTCGTCCAAAATTTATTGGGACCATGGCTATTTACCAACTCCTACTTTATTATCATGGATATAATGAAAATATTATATACAATCCTATGGATAAAAGATATGGAAAGCTATTTTACTTGCACGCATTTTATAATTAAATGAATTAATGAAACATATTAATAGTTAGTACGGTAAAGCAAGGGGGCATAGTAGCTAGTACCCACAACTTAGTTTAAATATAGTTAAACTAAAGTAAACAAAATATAGTTTAAATATAGTTAAACTAAAGTAAACAAAATATAGTTAAATTGAAGTAAAAACACTGAATTTAAATTGAAGTAAAAACACTGAATTTAAGTTAGTATTAAAGTTTAATGACACATTACATGAATTAATGACACATACTAGTAGCTAGTACGGTAAAGCAAGGGCGGCATAGTAGCTAGTACCCTACAACTTAGTTTAAATATAGTTAAACTAAAGTAAACAAAATATAGTTAAATTGAAGTAAAAACACTGAATTTAAGTTAGTATTAAAGTTTAATGACACATTACATGAATTAATGACACATACTAGTAGCTAGTACGGTAAAGCAAAGCAAGGGCGGCATAGTAGCTAGTACCCACAACTTAGTTTAAATATAGTTAAACTAAAGTAAACAAAATATAGTTAAATTGAAGTAAAAACACTGAATTTAAGTTAGTATTAAAGTTTAATGACACATTACATGAATTAATGACACATACTAGTAGCTAGTACGGTAAAGCAAGGCCGGCATAGTAGCTAGTACCCACAACTTAGTTTAAATATAGTTAAACTAAAGTAAACAAAATATAGTTAAATTGAAGTAAAAACACTGAATTTAAGTTAGTATTAAAGTAGTTAAATTGAAGTAAAAACACTGAATTTAAGTTAGTATTAAACTTTACAATCCAGACAATTTAAGTTTTACTAATTGGTATATTGAGGTATTGCATAATTATAATTATGCATTGAGGCAATGGAGAATCCAATCCTACACCACAATAATAATATTTTTATTGAGAAATTTATTTAGAAAAATTGACATTTTACATGTAAAATATAGATAAATATATTTTAAAAACTATAGTGAGATATATCTTTGAAAATAATTTGAATATATATTAAAATCAATAAATTAGAAATAATATTAATATTTTATTTATAAAATAAATATAAGATAACACTAACTAAACTTCCTTAATTCACGCGGTTACAAACTTTTGCTTTTAAAACCACCTTAATTTATACGCTTTATTCTAACTCTTTAACATAATGATTAAATAATATTTTATTTACTCTTTAACATAATGATAAATAATATTTATAAAAAATTTCAGTGGGGAAGAAAATCTTCATTTTACTACTACACAAGTCATCCTATATATAAATTCCTCTATCATGTTACATAATATAATAAGGCGTGCAACATTTCTTTCTGTGCATTGCAGATAAAGCATTGTTATGGATGAATCAACAAAAAATTTGAGCAAAATTTGTTAAATTTGTTTGTCGATAATTTCATATAAAGAATATTAGTTACAATAGTTTTTTCTTTTCACTTTTTAATTAATTAATAATAATTTTTAATATATATTATAAAAAATTTCAATTTTAATTAATTAAGATAAATATTTTATAATTAATATTATAAAATTTTTGGAAAATATAATTATGAATGAAATTTAATACTTTTATTTATAATATATATTATATATAATATTTTGTAAGTTTAGTGGTGCATTTTTATTAATTTTCGAATATAAAGCAGGTTATATCTATATGTCTAAAGGTTAGGTGTTCTCAACTTACTTTGAGGGAAACCAAATCTGTTGGTCACCTAACCACAAAATATGCCATCGAAAAACAAAAAATAATAAGCCTAGCGAGCCATGCTATATATGTTTGAGAATCTTTGTTCTCCTTGTTTACTAGATATCTATAAACATAACTACTAATATGTCTAAAATTTTAAAACTGCCTCATACAAAATTGTAGCAAAAATGTACTGTCACTACTCATCATCAGTTGAATCCAACTGAGCAGGGACCTTTCCAGTGGAACTTGGCAGCTCTGTGTGAGGAAAACAGGGGATGTACTGCTCTATGTGGTTGAGCCGACCATTCTACTGCTGCAATTGAAACTAAATATTTTGAAACTCGTTGGTGTAATCTGAGTGTCCACAGGGAACAGATGCATATCAGGTGGAAATTTCTCCAAGGCGTTGACCAGGATGCTCTTCATCATCCAAAATAAGTGGATTGTTTGTTTATATTGAGCGGATCTGCGACGACTATGACCTGGGTCTGGAGTTAGAGTTTGCCAATCTTTTGAATCAATTTCAAATCCCTCCTCGGTCTCGAATCTCTTCTTCCCAGTATACAATAAACTGCTTGACCAGATTGGAACTGCTTGAATGATAAGCTTGAGTGGCTTCATGAATAATACAAGAAGTTGGTTTGCACCCACGCCTAGTGCCCCCATATGAATTGGGTTGACTTGTCTGAGATGCGGAAGCTCTCCTCTATTTCCCACGACCATGGCCTCCATAGCCATTCCTTCCTTTACTAGTAGCTTGTACCATGATTCGGCTCCTACCAAGCAAATGCTCACCTTTGTCAAGATCAGGAGGTGGACCCAAATAGAGTTGAAGTTGAGGAGCATGATACTATCACGGGTCGCTCTAGTTTTGTAGCCCTGTCAAACAAATCACAAATGAAACCAACCGAGTAAATAACTAGCTCTGAAGCATGTAGTCAATCGGCAACCAACACTTCATTACGGGCCCACTTCCACCATCGTTCCACTAGTGCCCAATGATGGGTCTAAACTCACTAACAACACCATCCACATGCAAGGCCCAAAAATTGTCCGGGCAAGTCCTGTAATTTTCTGATTCACCCAACATAATAGTGCACAGAAGAAATAAAAAACAATTGAGATGAGAGTTGTCCCTTGCCTGCAACCCACATAGAACCTTATGCTGAAACCAAATACAATATGCCCATGTTGCAAAAATAGGCCCAGGTTGCCCATAATCAGACCTATATTAACCATAATTGTGTCAAGAATTGCCCTTTGACCAGTACCCACAAACAACTGGACGACGGAACCTGACACAACGAACCCTATCCACTTGTCTTGAACTAATGCTTAGCATTTCCAACAAAGCTTCCCAAACCACTCCCCTTATACTGACTAAGGCCGAGGAAATGATTATAGATAGCCTTGGCTCGGTATCGAACACAAACAAATCCATACTACAACGATTACCATAAAACATAACCCTTACAATTCCTCAACTATCCAAGCATTGAGTATCTCGACACACAAAATAATCCACCAGCGAAACCTTGCATGAGCCCATAATGGACAACCAAATCTCATAGACCACAGACACCAACACATAAAAGACTAATGACTCAACACATAACCAAAACCATATTATGCCACGCTCTAGTAACTGACGATTCCAATCTCTCCATACCATAATACCATGCATCCTAGAGACAAGATGGCAAACACATAGATCCATATGTGCAGAGGTAGAAGGATTAGAGTGGGGACATACCAATGGTCGCATTTGACACTAGAAGAAGACAGAGGCCATGATTTCCCCAACACGAATAGTCCGGACCAGATCCACAACAACCGAAAGGCGCAAAACAACTTACCCACCTCACTGGAGGGAAAACTCACCTAAGTGTCTATCGAAATGACTCTACCACCTTCAAGGTTGGCAATAAAAATTTGCATGTGCACTGCCACCTCTCCAAGTGTTGCATGCATGCGGAGGGTGGTTGTGCAGATCTTGGAGATATGCATTAAACTGTGGGTTAGGGCGTACCCATTGGGGTTATCTCACACTATGATGGGGGAGAAATATAAAATTAAATTTAAAATGGAAAAAAAAAAATCATAAACTCACTCGTAAGACTAATATATATACAATGCTTAAATTTACCATAACATGGTAAATTTATTCATCTTTCTATCCAAGTGCTATAAGAAATACAACTAAGAAGAAAATGATAAATATATCTGGTATACAGAAACCCAGTGTTGTTAGATATAGAAATGTGTATAGTGGAGACTCAAAATAAAGTTATAATTTAGTTAATTGTTATTAATTTTTAAATTTTAATAATGTGTTATGTATAATGAAATAAATGTTATGATGTTTATTATGGATTCATGTCTCTAAGCATTTACCAACTATTTAATTTATATTGTTGCACTAATTATCAATAATTATTAGGTGGGTGGTAGGGGTTTAACCTCTACTGAATATTCTAGAATACTTTTAAAAGTAGCCACATATCAAAGATTGAGATCTATCTCAAAAGTAGTTATGCCTTTTCTTCATTTTGATTAAAGACAAAATACCATATGAACAAGTGCAATATGAAATGAGTTATAGTTTTTTGGGCATGCGGTATTGATAAATCATAGTATGGAAACACAACCTATTTAAAATTTAAATATCACCATACTAAAGTAAAATTGGATCTCTATAAAAAAAATATTTTGATATTTATGATGTATTATTATCTATAACTATTTTTTTTCAAAAAAAAAATATAAATATTTATTAACCACTTAATCTCTATAATTACCCTAATTATTGTTTATCACTCTTAGCTATGTAAACTTTGAATGTGAAAAACAACCAATGGACCTTAAGGTTGGAAAACGACCAATGAGATTCAAACAAGTGAAACCTCAATAATTCACTGATGATCCATGAGATCGTAAACAAAGCCAGTGTTATCTCAATGGTATGTGGTAGACAAAAATAATCAAACTTCCTCAAAAAATAAATATTGTGAATCGACGAACCAAAAAAAAAAAAACATACAACAAAGAACAAAACATAACCATGTCGAAAAGTAGCACAAAACAAAAGATAACTAGGTTCAATGCAACAATGGCATCACATGTATTGGGATTTTAATATTTCACAAGCTACCATGAAGATCTATCGAGAGTTAAGCACTTAAAGCCTGGTATTAGTAAGATTTTGAAGATGCCCTCCCAGTGTAATCCATAGCTTTTTTGCACTGTGTGCCTTATTAATTTACTTGGCATATTCTAACTTGGTTCAAAGTATTAAGAAAAATGGCTTTTATTCTTAATTCCTGACCTAAAACTTGGTAGAGTCTAAATCCCACTAACTCAAATCAACTGATCCACAAAAAAATATTTTATGACCATGGATTTAGTGAAATCTTCTCATGAGTTATGATATTTCATGTTACTTTCATTTATACAAATTGCAATGGATTTACCTTAACAAAATTCAAATCATAAAGTTCAAAATAAAGAAATCCCTACAATTCATTGTTGAAATGGACTGCCCATCAAAATTTTTAGAGATTAAATATCATTATATGAGACGAAATGATATGGAATTGAGATTTAAATGCAGAATTAGTTACAATAACAGAAAAGTCTTCAATTGCTCCACTCTCTGACGATTGTCCTTTGTTAATTTTTGCAACTAAGGTAAAATTTCCCCTTGGACAACTCAAATTATTGATATAATGATTGCATCGGATTCCTCTTTTCAAGAGGACCAAAATCGACCTAAATATCACCCAATTTGGTCAAGTGGAAGTTGAGTTATGAATTTTTTTATTCATACATGTATTATGGAATGGGTTGGTCCTAACCAAATGAGTAACTACTTGGGTTAGTTTTAAGCCCAAGTGAACCCTCAGGAAGGCCTATTAATATAAGAGACCTCAAGATCATTTGGACACATCTTCTCTTCTCTTTTGTCTTGGTTTACACAGGTTCGACAGAAGGAGTTCACACAAGGGTCGAAAATCACAGGTGAAAGGTTTGCTCTGGGATAGGGTTTTCTGGATCTCAGACGTTGGCACAAAACAGGGCATTTTGGTCCCTGGACTCTGTCACATAAGCCTATGAGAGCGACTAGAGACCCTTGGATGCTGGCACAGAGGCTTATGGGAGTGACTATGGCTTCAGAGGCAGATCTGGAGGTATCAGTCCCTAGTTGCTCGCACAAAGTGGTATTGAGAGTGACCAAGTTGTCCTGGACACATGCATAGTAACTTCAAGGGAACGACCAAGGTTTTTGAGTGTGTTGCACCCTATTAGCATGTACATAGTCTTCCAAAGAGTGAGCGAGCAGTCACAATCACCCTCACACAAGTGTTCGAGAGAGTGACCAGGGAGTTTTGGTCGCACACAGACAGTTCTAATGAAAGTGACCATAGTTCAGATTTTGGGTTTGACATCTTGGCTTCAGTTGAATTCAATGATCTCGTAGATATGAGTTTTTCTATATTGTTATACAGATATGTAGATCTGATTGTTAGTATCCGTTGCAAACATATGTATTGGGATTTTTGATAGTGACACCAGTGCTCAACAGTGTTCGACGTAGTGACAACAATATATAATAGTTGACATCAGTTTGTGACAACACATTATAGCCATCAGTATGAGGGTTTTGATTCCTAACATGCTTAGATCTGTTTCGTAGATATCATTATTGTTTTGCTACATAGATAAAGTCATGGATCATTGTACTTCCTTTTGCTGCATCATTTAATGACGATCCAAGAGGAAGAAGATTTGCAAGGGTTTTCCCCATAGTGGGTTTTTCCTCGGTCTTAGACTAATCCTGGTGTCTCTATATGTGTGCATGCTTTTTTCTACTATTCCTTTTATGTTCCATTGCATTGATGATGACGGTGATGTTGTTTCTTTCTATGTAATTACATACGCTGATGTATAATGGTGTTGATCTCAATAATGTAATGATGATATGGGGTGAATTTAATGTAATAATGATGAAATGCAATTATCAAAGCAAAAAACAATGTTTCACTATGAAAAATTAACATGGAATCGACGCTGGGCTGAAGAAAAGTCATGGAGATCATCCCGATAATGACACTTGGATGGAAGCAAGAAGAGGATGGTGGAGACCTAAAAGAATTCTAGGGTTTGAAGAAAACCTTAGGCATCTTGATGATTAGGGTTTGATGGATTATATGAGGTTAGGGTGGAGAGAAAACCGTGGTTTATAGAAAATACTTGAGATTTGATGTATGAAACTCTAGCATGGTCTATGTCAAGCAATTGTAGGAGATTCAATGAAGCCCTAGACGAGATAATCCCTAATAGGCCTGGTTGGATACTTGAAAGCAACATTGGTATATGGACCATGAAAATTGATGGCTCTTGAAGATTGGTTCAAGAGGGAGAGGATCACCTATCATCGAAGATAAGTATTTCTTGACTTATGATGCTTCTTATTGTTAAATTTATAGATCTGATGATTATGTTTATTGCTTGTACTTCCTGTATATGTATTTGAGTATATGGATGTTTCTAACCTCCTTTATGAGATGTGATGAGTAGATCCTTCTTGAGGATCATTTTGCGATGTAAATCTGGAAAGAGATAATGAGGTACTTGATGAAAATATGACAAAGTATTTCAAGCGGCCTATGTCTAATGAAAAGGTGCACAAGTAATACCACAAGGTATGCATGGTGTGTTTCAGCTATTGGCTCGTTCAGCCCTAAGGTATGATGAGAATGTCTCTTTCTTTCATGGCTCATACATACACATGAAAGTGATTTGGATCTATGTTTCCTGTGATGAAATAATGCACTTGGTGTTGAACATTTTGATCTGAATTCTATGAGGCTATCTAATGTTGATACATTGGTACACTTGATGTTTGGCTAACAACTTTGATCTATCTGTTTATATATTGATCCTATAAATAAGGTTAACACCTTGGCGCTAGAAAATGATACTCTTGATACTTGTCATGATGGATTTCATATAGAAGGATAGTTCATTGATTCCCATACATGAGTCTGCTAGTAATGCTTGTGATAAGCATGATGAAAGCATATGGAAAGAGTGATTGACACTCTTGTTGTTTTGATAAAGCTTTATTGAATGAGCTAATCTGTTCTCATTGGTCATGAAATGCATAGTAACCTTGATGTGAGAGGTATAAGTGTAAGATTGATATTCTAGATCTCTTAGTACCTGTGGTCTTGTCTTGATGGCATATGGTTAAACTGAATGTCCTAACTTGATAGAGTGACTTGATAGAAAGTTCTATTGTGTTCATAATATTTGAGATCTATCTGCTTCTTTAAGTCTAAACCTTTGATGAAATATTGATGTCATTATGTTGATAGCCATATGTTTATGATCTAACAGATCTCTTGTTTCATGACTCAAGTAGAGACGAGTTTCTTACATGAATGAAGATGAATGATGCAGATCCCCAGTCAGAGGGAGAATCTCTTCATGAGATTTTTAAACTTATTACTATTTGTATTCTATGCCGCTAAAGTATGATTTATGTGCATCTAACATTATTGATCTACAACAAAGTCTTAGATCTGAAGCCTGTACAAAATTTAGGGTTTTTTCTACGGACGCAATCAGAGATCTAGGAGATCTAAAGTATGATTTATGTGCATCTAACATTATTGATCTACAACAAAGTCTTAGATCTGAAGCCTGTACAAAATTTAGGGTTTTTTCTACGGACGCAATCAGAGATCTAGGAGATCTTGTCCCTGGACACACGCATGCTAAGGCCTAGACAACATCCAAGCAGCTAAAGTCACTTTCATGCTAACCTAAAGGGAGAGAATAGAGGTTTGACTATAGTTGACCATCATTTGAAGCTTTTTGAAACTCTCTGAACTCTAAATCATGATGTCCCTGACATATTCTGCGATTGTTAACTGATTTTTGAAATTGTTGATCATATAATGAAGTATTGTGCATGAAATTAGATGGTCACCTAGAAGATGTCAGTACCATAGATGTATTACAGATAACAGCAAGATCTACTAGCAGGAAAAGCTTGAATATTTTCCATAACATGAACATGCAGATTGAACTTGTGTTTGCAGGCGACAAGGACATACATATAGATATGTCACTATGTTTTTGTTATGAGAGATTGGCATTATTTGACTGATTGATATAGATGAACGGTGTTTTGTCATCTGAATATAGATCTCACTACGATAGAAAAGTCGGACTTGACTTTATGTCTAATAATTTGATCTGATGATTGTTGATTTGCCTTAATGTCAATCATATGTGGACACTATGACTCATGTGGGTATTCAGAAATTGGCTTCCTTGTTCTTAGCACAATGGTTGAAATAATGATAGTTGTGATTATGAGAATGACTTGATGAAGCCTCAAACTTATATTGCATCGCTGATTACAACTTGTTGACATGATAATAATCAAATTCAGATTTGATATGAGCTCTACATGTCTCCTGGTTGAAAGTATTAATACTATGATAATGATGGGTTTGATAATGGTCGTGATTTGGCTTCTAAACTCTGATGAGATGATTTTGCTGATATGATGATACAACATGTATTTATGTAAGGATGATTATGATGGCTTATTAAGGCATTATGATTAGAGCATTGCAATCCAGATATGTCTATATTATACAGTGTCTGATGAAGTCAGGATGATGAGTTCTATGATATGGCTTTGATATTGATTATGGTTTTGATTTTATATCATGATGATCTACTTGTGACAGGTGATAAGCCTCTAATGATATGAATCAGAGGGAGATGGCTTTTGAAGCTCGAAATGATGTATCATGGCATGATGAATTGATTTTTGGAATTTGGCCCAAGAAATTCCATATTGCAAAGCTATTGGAAAATGTTTTTGTAAATCCTTGATACTCTGATTTGAAGTTCAAAGATGTTGTTCAACTTGGCATGGCATTTGACAATTGATTGAAGTATTGTTGATTCTGATTTTGAACAACCATCTGTATATATTTGATGTGCATAGAACCTGAATAAATTCATGATTGAGCTACTTCTCTCACATAAAGTTTCCATTGAGCATGATTTGAAATATCTGCATGAGGTATTATATTTTGAGAATGAGATATTTCTCTTATGGTATGTGTCTGCATAGATGTATTGTTGATATTTGAGATTATTGTTGATAAACACATTTGCATGTTGCTTTAGTATGAGATCTGCCATGATATCTTGGATGAGAAGTCCATAGCATGACTGAGGTTGATCATGATGTTGCCAGCGAGGCTAGTTGTGAGGTAGGAGACAAAAGCTCCTTAGAAAGTTGTTTGAACATGATATGGATATGACATGGTTATATATATATATATATATATATATCTAGTTGGGATCGAGATACTCTCTCATATTGAGACAATGCAGCTGTTCGAAACAAGTTCTAGCTTGTGGTTGGCACCTCTTTGAGAGGGAGGATGATTATGGTATCCTTTCATGATTTATATGATTATATATGTTTTGACATGATATTTGACTTGATTTTCTATATGAAAAAGAAACAGTGGCTATTGAGACAATAAGATTGCATATATTCTCACAAAGGCATTACCAAAGAGAAATTTCTTGTTTTTTTTAGAGAGTGGCTTAGACTGATGTATGTATCCCCTCCAAATGAGGGGCATCACTGATCGAGGACACTGAGCCAACTCTTCCTACCCTGTTTAATCTCCTAGGGTGAGGAATTGAGATAGAGGGCTCCTGGGGTTGAGGGAACTCTGGACAATAGAGTGTTACCCCTATCTATTACCCATAGGGTTGAGAGTTTTACTCCCATATTTGGTCTTTCTAGATTATACCCCAGTTGGCATCATACCCACAAGCCGGGCTTGTTGTGAGTACGGCTCCTCGTCTAACTAGCAAATTGAAAGTGTACTTGGGGGTGTGCTCTGGGTTGAGGGTAAAGCTCATCGATGAAATTCCAGGGTCGAGAGTGTACTCCCCCGTGTGATCTAGGGTCGAGGGTTTGCTCCCCTGTGTGATGAGTTATCCTATTGCTCGGTATGGGTGGAAGCTATTGCTCCTCGATATGATTCCAGGTTGAGATGTGCTCCATAATGATATGCTCTCTGATGATAATTAATGATGATCTGGGCAGTAGCCCGCTGATAGAGATTCTAGATAGAAGCTTCATGGATAGAGGGTGGTAGCCTGATCTCCCCTTTGGTAACAAATTCTTCTTCTTCTAGATCTGATAATGTTCAACATACGAGTAGGAAAAATCAAGAGATGAATAGGAATAAGAAAATGATAGATTGAGATGTACAATGATGATTTGTGATGATGAGACACTCGATGTGAACATGACACGACGACTACATGACAAAGATGCTCTGTGATGATATGTGATGACACTCAAAGGTTCCAAAATGGCATATTGTTCGATGGATAGATATCGGCAGGTGAAATTCTCTCTAGTTGAGAGGGAGTGTTAATTTTTGCATCTGTGGTAAAATTCCACCTTAGACAACTCAAATGATCGAGCTAATGATTTCATTAGATTCCTATTTTCACGAGGACCAAAATCAACCTAATGATCACCAAATTTTGCCAAGCAGAAGGTGAGTTATGAATTATTTTATTCATACATTTATTATGGAATGGGTTGGCCCTAACCACATGAGTAACTTCTTGGGTCAATCTTAACCCCAAGTGAACTCTCAGGAAAGCCTATAAATACAAGATAACTCAATATCATTTAGACACATCTTCTCTTCTCTTTTTTCTTGATTCGCACAGGTTCGACAGAAGGAGTTCACACAAGGCTCTGAAATCACAAGTGAAAAGTTTGCTCTGGGTTAGGGTTTTCTGCATCTTTGATGCTGGCACATTACAAGGCATTCTAGTCCCTGAACACTAGCGCATAAGCCTATGAGAGTGACCAGAGACCCTTGGACGCTGGCACAAAGGCTTATGGGAGTGGCTATGGCTTCAAAGGCAGATATGGAGGTATTGATCCTCGGTCGCTCGCACAGAGTGGTCTTGAGAGCGATGAGGTTGTAATAAACACATGCATAGTAACTTCAAGGGAATGACAAAGGGTTTTAGGTGTGTTGCACGTCGGTCGCATGCACAGAGCCTTCCGTAGAGAAATTGAGCAGTCACAGTCGCCCTCACACAGTATCCAAGAGAGCGACGAGGGAGTTTCGCTCGCACACAGAATTCTAATGAAAGCGAACAGAGCTCAAATCTAGGGCTTGACATCTTGGCTTTAGTTGAATTCAATGATCTGGTAGATTTGGGTTTCTCTATGCTTTTATACAGATCTGTAGATCTGATTTTTTAGTATCCGCTGCAAACATATGTATTGAGCTTATTAATAGTGACGACAATGCTCAAGAGTGTCCAATACAGTGACAACAATATACAACAATTGACATCAATTTGTGGCAGCACATTACAACCATCAATATGAGGTTTTTGATTCCTATCATGATTAGATCCATTTCGTAGATATCATTATTGTTTTGTTGCATGGATAAAGTTATGGATCATTGTAATCTCTTTTGTTGCATGGATAAAGTTATGGAACATTGTACTCTCTTTTGTTGCATCATTTGATGATGATCTAAGAATAAGAATATTTGCGAGGGTTTTCCTCATAATGGGTTTTACCCTGGTCTTGGACTAATCATGGTGTCTCTAAATGTGTGCATGCTTTCTTCTACTGTTCCTTTTATGTTTCGTTGCATTGATGATGGTGGTAATGTTGTTTCCTTCTATGTAATTGCATATGTTGATGTATAATGGTGTAGATCTGAATAATGTAATGATGATATGGGGTGAACTTAATGTATTAATGATGAAATGCAATTATCAAATAAAAGAACAATGTCGCCCCATGAAAAATTAACATCCTCATCAATGCTTCCAACACCCATAATAATTGGCTATTGTTGTTACTTTCTTCTACATGTTTTTTTTGTCTTTTTAATTTTAAAAATTTGTAAGAATTTTGTTAAATGTTATTTAATAAAATGTGATTCAACGCTTTGTTCTTGAAAATCACATGGACGAAAATTTGGTTCAAGTTTATCTAGTGGATTGCAAGCAAAATTACTTCAATTTGCCTATCCATACCAAATGGCAGAAATGATAGACCCAATATTTAAAGTGATTCAACGAGTGCTTATAAATTAGCAAGGTTGTCTTCTAAAAGTTTTATACTTGTAATTAGAAGAAGTTTGAAAACAAAAATAAAACTATCAGGTAGTTTGGTGTATGCTTGTGCTATTTCTACAACCATTAAACACTATCAAAACTTAGCATCGCAGAAACACTAGACAACTGCTGCTTTTTCTAAGTTCTTCATAACACAATAGAACAATCTTATGTGGAGTTTTTCCTTCAATCATAGACAAAGTTGCTCAAGATCTTCCACAACCCACTGCATTTTGGGACACTTAGAAGCATTAAGCTACTATAATCACATCAATGTTCCATAACAGGCAGCTCTAGTATTCCCTTGCAAAAGCCATTTTTTTGTACAAAGCTTTGTCAACTGCTCCAATCCTTATATGCTTTTGACATTCTTAAACCAAGAAGCGCCAATCACCTTCAAAGATCTTAGTATTTCAAGTTTTTACAGCTCCTTTGTATGTAGTCATTGAGGTAAAGTATAAAATACACGAATTTATCATTTTTGGAATAAACAGACTTTAACGATTCAATTGAAACAACTTAGATCTTTTTTGAAACATAAGACAAAAGTCGAAATGATTCAAACACTTACAAACAGGGAGCGATGCAATGCATGAGAAAATTCTATAGAAGTTTGATATGAAAAACAAAACCCGCTCTCGAATGACAGAACCATCCACTGAAACCCAGGTTTTATATAAAAATGGAATGACCATTGGAAGGATGGAGCGACCTCCAGAAATTGAAGCGGTTTCTTTTTTGTTAGTTGAAATTGAAGCGGTTGTATTTTTGTTATAAAAAGTTGAACCGTAAAAGTAGTCTTTGAGAATAACGTCATCATGCAAAGAAATTGAATGTTATTATTATTCAAAGCAATACTATGTTGGATTAAACAATTAAGAAATTTACTAATAACTCAAGGTATAATATCTAGATTTATGTTTATTTATTGATCATTCAAGTTATCCTATATCATAGGAATCTATTAATTTTTAAATTTGAAAATAATGATTTCAAATTAAATAATTAAATAATTTAATTTAATTGTAAATGAAAATTTATTACCATAAGTGAATTTATAATTCAAATTAGTTTATTGTTAATAGTTTTGGACCCGTCAAGATCCAGGGGATTTCCCCAATATAAAGTCTCAAAAAGACTTCAAGCTGTTTGGAGTAGGGGTCCCAACAGTGGGTGGTAGTGTAATGCCTTGACCTTGGTAGCGCCCAAAAGTAAGTAAGATAACTTTGGGTGAGAGCAAGTGTGTGACCCTGCGGAGAACCAAGTGCGATGCATGGAGGTTTTAACACACGAAAGGGAAATGAAAGTGTGCCCCTTAGAAGTCTGTAATAGTATGCAGCTTTAAAGGAACACACAAGTAGAATGACATCACAAGCTAAAACACAGAATAGTCCACAAATTAAAGCAACGGGTTGATCCAACAACATGCATTCAATAGGATTCATGCAATTGCATACAAAGTTCTTCATAAGAAAATGTGTAAGTTAAACAACATACATTGCTAAAGCAACTAGAATAGTCCAACTACAATAACAACATATGCATGAAATCGTGCTGACTCTGTTATTATTATTATAAGTTAAAGTTCCATCCATACATACACCATTGATGACCACTAGCCCCAACAATGGAACATTATAGTCAAGAACACCTGCTCTTCCAAATAAATCTACTCGCTCTACGTTATGGAGAAGCCAAGGCTCTTCACAATACTCCCAAGCCTTTTCTAAACTTAAGCCTAACCAAAAGCTTGGCTCCCAAAATCCTTTTCTATGAGTTATGAGGTTTTATTTATAACAAAGGGTGGGGTGACCCTTGACATTCCCCTTTGTCACTCTTTGACTACCCTCATGACTCTTCAATTTCTTTACAAATAACTCATTACATAACATGATGACCATTCAAATTCCACTAATGACTCTTGGAATTTCACTTACAACATATTTACAAATAATATTGCATTTTCCACATGTAACCATCTAAGACGAAATAGGCTAGAGACAACCTAACAAGACAAAAACATTATGACTCTGAAGTTTGGGGAAAGATCAACTCGACAACATCCACTTGGTGCTTCTTGGTCACATTGATATGGATTTAAACAGGAACGAAACAAATCACAGAAATAACCATAAACATAGAGATGCAGCAGAAATAATACTTCATTTCATTAATGTAAAACACTGAAATATGCTTACAAATAGCAATGGAAATAAACCAGCTAGGGCGATGGTAGCTTATCTCTGAGAAGAGATGTGGCAGCTACATGCCTTTGAACTGTGTTACAATGAGGCTCGAAGGCCTATTTATTGTTGAGAAACAATGGAAAACCCTAAACATCCAAAAACCTAACCCTAGAAGATGAAACGCCAAACCGTGGGCCTCATTCGGGTAAATTAGTACATCAACTTCCTAAGGTCATAACTTTGGCATATGATCTCTGTTTGACACGCACAATATCTCGTTAGAAAGATCTATCCGAGAAATACAACTTTGGGAAGAGCAACATTAGTTCATGGACCCATGTTGCTCCGAGTTTTCCCAAAAAACGTCGTTTAGGGCCTCAAAACAGCTCTAGAAGTTCAGGACCCGAAAAACTACTAAAAATAGTAAACTGTGCCACAATTAAGGAAACTAAAAAGCTGAAAGAAACAATGGTGGGGGTCCAAGTGGACTTAGCAGGTGGCCACCAATATCCACCTGGATCATTCCTCCCCCCTTAAGAAGCAATGGTCCCCATTGCGTTGAGTTCCTCCATGAGATGAGGAAACTTCTGCTAAACTTGGTCCCTGGTGAGCCACTTGCCCTGGTGAAGGAGTTGGCATGCTTTGACAACTCGATACAGTTGGATATTTTGTTGGCGAGTGTGCTTGATCTGTGTGTCCATGATCCGATCAGTTGCATCTTGTTCCAGGCAATCTAGATTTAACTCTATGGGTGTGAGCTATTCTGCAATGTCAGATGTGTCTAATAATGGTGGAAAGTATGGTCGAAGGCGGTCCACATGGAACACTGGGTGCAGGCCAAGGAATGGGGGAATGCTGAGCTCAAATACATTGTCTCCCACAGCCTTGGTAATGGTGTAAGGACCATATCGGAGTGGTCTGAGTTTCCGATAGGCTCCAGTAAGTTGTTCCTTTTGCAAATGCAACCAGACTTTGTCGCCCACCTGAAACTTGTGTGGTACCCAATGTTGATCATGTCGCTGCTTGTACTTGGCATTTGATTTCTCCAGAATGTCATCGACCTGCTGGCAATCATGTTGGATGTGCTCAATGACGCTGGTTGCCTTATCTGTTTCGAACTGGACATGAGCCGAATTTGCGTGAGTAGCTGCAAATGGCATGGCCACATCAATGGGACATAGTGGCTGGAATCCCAAGCCCCGCCTGAAAAGGGTTATGGCCAGTCGAGCTGTGAAGAGCCCAATTGTAGCTGTGCTGAACATAGGGGAGGCTCTCGTCCCATGTGCGTGGATGCTTTGAGTTGTACGTGTGCAGAATGTGTACGATCATCCTGTTGACAACCTCTGCCTGGCCATTAGTTTGAGGATGGAAGGCTGTGGACCTAGTGAGTTTGGTGTCCAGCATCAACCAGAGACTGGACCAAAATGTACTGAGGAACCTGCTGTCTCGATCTAAGATGATAGACTGTGGGATCCCAAAGTGTACCCACACTCGTTCAAAGAAGAGTTTAGCAATGGCTTATGCTGTGATATTCTTCTTGCAGGCCGCCATAATGGCCATCTTCGAGAACTTGTTGACGACCACAAAAACATAGTCGTTTCCATGCTTAGTGGAAGGAAGGCCTGACATGTAATCCATGGAGATGGATTTCCAAGGTCGACTAAGGGTAGGCAGCGGGGTATAGAGGCTTTGCTTCTTGATGGTCGGTTTGGCAATGAGATAGGCAGTGCATGATTTGATGTACTTCCTGACATTTTGTCGAAGATTAGGCCAATAGAAATACTTCTGCAGTACTGCCACCATTTTCTCGACCCTGAAATGCCCAACAGCTCGACTGTAGTGTGCTTCCCAAATCATCTTGGCGCACTTGCTTGAAGGAACACAAAGGTGACCCAGGTGGCATAACAGGGCATCCTGGAGGTGGAAGTTTGGAACATGCCGACCCTCCAAGAGTGTCTGGTATGTGTGCCCGAATTCTGGGTCGCTTTTGTAGAGAAGTGGCCAATCCGAAGTCTCGTGCCCATAAGAGTTGAGAACGGTGTTTAATGCCATGATCGGTGGTCGACTGAGGCAATATGCAACATTATTGGTGCTGCCCTTCTTATACTTGATATTCAAATGGAACTGTTGCAAGTATGTGGACCATGCCCACAAGAGTTGAGCACGGTGTTTAATGCTATGATCGGTGGTCGACTGAGGCAATCTGCAACATTATTGGTGCTGCCCTTCTTATACTTTATATTCAAATGGAACTGTTGCAAGTATGTGGACCACTTCTGATGGCGATCATTTTTCAATTTCCCTTGGGTTTGTATGAACTGTAGGGGTTGGTGGTCTGTGTGGATGACCGTTTCCTTCCCCAAAATGTAATGCTTCCATTGTCGGCAGGCTTGCATAATGGAATATATCTCTTTGTCATAAGTGGGATATTTCCCGACTGTGTCTGAAAGTGTCTCACTGTGATATGCCACTGGATGCCCGTGTTGAGTAAGCACTGCCCCAATAACATAGTCAAAGGCATCTGTCTCGACCTCAATTGGTTGTTGCAACTATGGTAATGCGAGCACTAGTGCCGTGCAGAGGCGATCTTTCAACTCTGTGAATGCCTTCTGTTGAGATTCAGACCAAAAGAATTTTGCATTTACTCCTCCCTTGACTTGACTCAAGGGCCAAGTGATATGAGAAAATCCCAACACGAACCTGTAGTAGAAGTTGGAAAGACCTAGAAAGCTGCGAAGCTCTGTCATAGTGGTTGGACATGGCCAATCTCGAATGACTTGGATCTTGGCTGGATCCACATGCACCCCCTGTTCATCAATAATGTATCCCAGATACTAAACCTGGGTCATGCCAAAAGTGCATTTCTCCAAATTGGCACATAACTTGTGTTGCCGTAGTGTTTGGAGAACCTGTCGGATGTGGTGGAGGTGCTCTTCCCAACTATGGCTAAAGATTAGGATGCCATCCAAGTATACCACCACAAATGAGTTGGTGAATGGTTGCAAGATGTCATCCATTAGTCTCATGAAGGTTGCAGGAGCATTCGTCAACCTGAAAGACATAACCAACCATTCGAAAAGGCCCTCCTTGGCTTTGAAGGTAGTCTTCCACACATCGGAGGGTTCGATTGGTACTTTGTGATATCCTAACTTCAAATCAATTTTACTCAATATTTTGCTCCCTTCAGTTGGTCCAGGAGGTCATCAATCCGTGGGATCGGGTACCTATTATGGACATTGATCTTGTTCAGCACCCGATAATCAATACAGAGTCTCCAAGTCCCATCCTTCTTCTGTACCAACACGATCGAGCTCCCACATGGCGATGAACTTGGACGGATTTGACCTTTCTACAACAACGCCTGAATCTGCCTCTTGATTTCATCATTCTCTAGAACGGAGCGCCGATAGATTGGTCCATTGGGCAGCGGCGCACTTGGGGTTAGATTGATGGAGTGCTTGACCTGACAGTGCAGAAGAACCCCTGTGGGAGAGGTGAAGATGTCCTCATACTTCTCCACGACCTTGTCCATCTGTAGTTATCATGCAGAGGGAACCTGTCTGGAGGTCGTGGCCACCATCTTCTTCTTTCCTTGAGGGCATATCATCAGGAAAACAAATTTCCCGGTTTTGGAAATGAGCTTACTGCATTGTTTTGCAGTAACCAAAGAGATGGCGGTAGGCGGTGCTACCTCCAGTATCCTGTACAACTTATTTCCCAAAGTAACAATAACAACACGAGACCTTGATTCATACACAACATGTCGCTTCCATAAGTATGGTTGTCATAATAATACATCACAAACTTCAAGGGGAGCAATGTCACACAATACCTCATTTGTGAAGGGCTTGATGTTGTATGGAAGGTGACACTGCTGCCTCACGTGAAGATCCCGTCCTTGGTGAAGCCACCTGATGGTGTATGGTTGTGGATGTGCTGTGGTCGGTAAGCCCAGCCACTTCACGACCTCTGCCGAAATGAGGTTTTTTTGGCTCTCACTTTCGATAATGAACAGTAGTGGGGAGCCCTTTACCCACATATGGGAGTGAAAGAGACGCTCCTCCTCCTTTGGATCTTCAGGTTCCTCCTTCTATATCTTCGTGGTGGCAATGGTGACATTGGGCTCCACATCGATAATCTGCTTCCCTTTGTCATTCCCCTTGTCAGGTTCTGACTCAGAGTCGAAACATTCATCTGATTCTGAAACCTTTAGCTCGACCACCAGTGACTACTTGGCCCGACACTCACTTCTGTTGTGGGTGGAGCTCTTATGGAACTCACACCACTTTCCCGTGTCCTTTTTTAGCTTCACAGTGTTGTTCTTTGCTTGCAGTTTTAGCAGGTTGTCTTGGGCCGCCCTGCCTTAGCTTTGTCCTTTGTTTTGTGGTTTTGGGGCACCTTTCCCTTGCTTCGAATTCACAGATCCAAAGTCTCGCTTCTTCTGTTTGAACTTTTGCTCGACCTTGACAACATATCGGTATGCTGTGTCGAGCGAGGGGATGTTCAGGAATTCTATTTCTTCCTGGATGTACTTGTGCAGGCAACTGCGGCATTTGAGTACCAAATGCTTCTCTGAATCCTTGATACCCAACTTTGTGCAAAGGGTATGGAAAATATTGGTAAACTTTGGCACGTCTTGGTCCCTCCCCTGCCGCAGCATGGTCCACTTTATGTATTGATCCTCATAGCCTCCGACAGGGTAGTAATGCTCCTTGATGACATCCCAGAATGAATCCCAAGTGGGTGCAGCTGAAAATAGTAAGCCTGTACTTTCATCCTTCTGCTTGCAGTAGGTTTCCCACCAGTGCTTGATGTGGGGGGCTGCTTTGAGAAGAGAGAAAATAATCTTTCCCTGACTCGAAAAATCATGAACAAAAAAATAACCCTCTAGCAGATTTAACCATTTATCAACGACATCTGCGTCTAGCTGACCCTCGAATATGTGGATTTCAAAATTAATTTGTACCTTAAACGGTGTGGCATTTCCAGAGTAGCTGTTGAAAGCCGATGCGTCACCCCTGGGTAGCTGCTGAAGGATCTTGGCAAAGCTGTCCATCATCGCGTTCCTTTGTTGCTCGAGGGCTTCTTCGAACAAGATTTTGATAGGATCTCCTGCGCCCGTGTCTTTCTTTTCATCCGCCATGGGAGGCTATCGGGATTTGCAAGGCTGGTCTTGCAAAGGTTCGACCAGTTCAAGCCCTAACTCCTTATATCCAGACCTCGTTGGGGACATGCAAAGGAAAACAAAGAAAAATCAGACCCCTCTGATAACACTGATCCGAATTTAAACAAGAACGCAACAAATCATAGAGATAACCATAAACGTAGAGATGTAGTGGAAATAATACTTCATTTCATTAATGTAAAATACTGAAATATGCTTACAAACAACAATGGAAATAAACCAGCTAGGGCGATGGTACTGTGTTACAATGAGGATCGAAGGCCTATTTATTGTTGAAAAACAATGGAAAACCCTAAACATCTAAAAACCTAACCCTAGACGATGAAACGCCAAACCGTGGGCCCTATTTGGGTAAATTGGTACATCAACTTCCTGGGGTCGTAACTTTGGCATATGATCTTCGTTTGACGCGCACAATATCTCGTTAGAAAGATCTATCCGAGAACTACGACATTGGGAAGAGCAACATTGGTTCATGGACCCATGTTGCTCCGGGTTTTCCCAAAAAACGTCGTTTAGGGCCTCAAAACAACTCCGGAAGTTCAAGCCCTGAAAAACTGCTAAAAATAGTACACTGTGCTAGAATTAAGGAAACTGAAAAGCTGAAAGAAACAATGGTGGGGATCCAAGTGGACTTGGCAGGTGGCCACCAATATCCACCTGGATCACACATATTGATGCTAAGCTCGGTACTGTGTGATGATGCCCTCAAACCGCTTTATGATGTCATTTTGATAGTAGACTCTTGCCTCCATAGCATCTAGGTATATGGTCTTGGAACCTATATCCAACTTGTCCTGAAGCATGTGCAACATGGTGTTGACCATGACAGGGCCACCAATGTACTTCTACATGTTATATGTGCTCAGATCCAAGTCATCCCTCGTGGCCTCTCGCCTTAGCTGCGCCATGTATCCATTGATCTCTAGCCAAACTTGGTTCTTGGGTCTAGCCTCAGTGATGGAATTGATTGACAAGATCATGTGCGTTCTTACCATGACATCCAAACTCTTGTACAACTATGCATATGAGGCCTGTATGCTGTTGATGAATGGGGTGCGCTGCTCATAGTTCTGGATCAACATCGAGACCTTTTATTTCTCCAGCTCTACCTGTGGCTTCATATTCTTTGGCAAATGAAGCAGGGCCCTTTTTTACGGCATTGTCCACTCTTGCACATGGATGATGGCAACATTTATGTTCTTGAGAGTTTGAACCAACTCTTATCTCCACAGTTGTAAGCCATGCACATGGATAACTACTTTATGCACGGTGACAAATCTGTCATTGGGCTTTTGCATGGTAGTTTAAAGTTTTGATAATTTAGCGAGTATCGCTTTCCTCATCTCTCCCATTGTGGAAACTACACTTTGTACTTGAATTTGTTCTGCCTCTTGTCTGAGACCCTGCAAGTTTTTTTCCATTTATTCATTCTCGACCAATGGGAACTTAACATTTGAGATCGTTTCTCTTGCATAGACCAAGGTGGCATCGACAAGGGCAACTGGATGATTTTTGATATCTGGAACTATCACCCTTTCCTTGATGAATGCAGGTGATGCGTGATCATATCCGAAGTGCTTCCTCTGTGCCTGTACAATCCTCTTCTGCAACTCTTCAAATGATAGATTGTACACATCCATGACAAGATCATCATCAAGGAGAAAAACTTCTCCTTTCTCACTCGGGACTAAAATTGACACTAGAGGTGGTGGAGACTGAGAGGTGACCTCTGGTTCTCGCGACATAAGGTCAGTGTCTTCGTTCTGTGACTCTTTCTTTAAGTCCATGTTTGTCACTGCAATCAATTGCTCAATTTGTTGAGCAAGCTCCCAATCCTGCATTTGTTCACCCTCTTCTTCCACTATCGGTTGTTCTGAATCCTCAACTTGTATTGACATTGTTTTCTCTGTCATCGTGCATTTCCTTTGTTCTTCTTCCTGCTTCTACTTCTCTTCTCTTTCTCTCCTCCTCAACTCTCATTCTTCCTTCAACTTTTTCTCTGTCTCCTGCAACTTTAGTTTTGCTTCATACAACCTCTTATTTTCTCTCTTCTTTTGCTCTACTCTCTTTATCCATTGCTTCCTCTTTGCCTCCATTGCCAAAGTTGCTTTCTCTATGATAGGGTCTACCCTTATCTTGTATCTTTTCTTTGCCTGTGGATTCTCAACAATCTTCCTCTTGTCCTTGTCCTGCACTAGATTGTTGCCTATTGTTGTTTTTGTTGTTGCTTCATGTCCTGCTGTTGTTTGTAGAGCAACTTTCCAAGCTATTGCTATACTGACTAGCTCATGGAGTTTGGAGGCATTGTAGTAGTACCTCCAAAGGTCGTCCTCTTGCTAGTGAAATGTCCCATGTATCCAGGGAAAGTACACTCTCACACAATGGTCCTTGTGAATGCCATGAGGATGATATGGATTAAACTCTTTGGTGCTGAAATTGAATCCTACTATATCCTTAGCTTTGACATCTTCATCCTTCAAGCACTTAATCTCATACCAAGAAAGAGTGGGCCATGGAGCCTTCTTCTTCCTATGCAGACCTGCTAACAACCTTGTAGAGAGGTGATATGAGACCTCTTGCATGACCAACTTGTCTATGGCATACCTTGGTAGAACATGCAGAGGCTTCTCTCCGCCATACATTTTGATGAAGGTCGCCAATCCATATGGAAAATGGCATCAACCCATGGTATTCATCCACCCATGTTATTCATCCACCCATGGAATTTACCCATGGTATTGTAAGTGGCATCCACCCATGGTATTGTAAGTGACATCCACCAATGGTATTCATTCACCCATGGTATTTGCCCTTGGTATTGTGACATCCACCCATGGTATTCATTCACCCATGGAATTGACCCATCGTATTTTGACATCCACCCATGGAATTGACCCATCGTATTTTGACATCCACCCATGGTATTCATTCACCTATGGAATTGACCCGTTGTATTGTGACATCCACCCATGGTATTCATTCATCCATGGAATTGACCTGTGGTATTGTAATTGAAAAATATATAAGTAACAAGTCACATTTTATAAAAGGACAAATTTTCCACCACAATGTAGTCCTTACAATTATTATCTATTTTAATAAAACGTTTCTTTGTGGTTTTGTTTATTGGGCATTCTCCTCTTTTTCTTCTAGCAATTTCAATTTTTCAGATCTTGGGGGCCTCCCCCCCAAGATCCATTTCAATCTTTTAGATCTCGAGGGCCTCCCCCCAAAATCTGGATCAGTGGTATCAGAGGAGGTTATGATTCCATGGGAATGAGGGTTTCATGCATATTTCAGTTTCAATTTTTTCAGCAATATTCAACAAACTTCAGGCACACGCTGCGACCTCCCCAGAGCACTTTCTTGGGTCAAGCAGGAAGAATTTTTCTTTTTTTTTTTCATTTTTTTGCAGGAATTTTTTTTGGGTGGCGAGTTTGTAGATTAGATTTGAAAAATTTGGTGCAATATTTACAAAAACAAATACCAGATCTGGATTCCTTGCGAAAAAATACCAAAATTAAAAAAAAAAAAAATCGGCCGAATCGGAGTCTAGATGAGGGAGATATCGCTGATTAAAATTAGCGATGTTGTAGAATTTTTATTTTTTATTTTTTATTTTTTTATTATTTTTCTTTTTGACAACAACTGGTGGACGACGAATCTCCTATCATTTTTTGAAGTTTTTGTGCAAAATTTCAAAAAACTAATTGTATATCTGAGCTCCTCTTGAAAGATCACCAAATTTCAAAAAAAACAATGGGTCAAATCGGAGTTCGGATGTGGGACAAAGTGCTTAATTTAAATCAACTATTTATTTTTTATTTTTTTATTTTTTATTTTTTTATTTTTTTTCAGAACTTTTGTGATGGCGGAAATATTGCAGTGCGAATATGAGATTCTAGAATGTCCAGATAAGGATTTCCAACACATGGGAAAATGCAAAATGGTCGTTCTACTTCCAAAAACAGTTTATAATAAATATTTTGAGTTATATTGACTGAGTTACATCCATTTTAATTCTGGAGCAGCATTCGAAGTGGGTTCCCATTAGAGACGTGCCCTCCCACCCCATTTTAGTAGGCACCTACTTCACATTCATCAGTTTCAGCATAGCAGCATTCGGCTTGGGTTATTTGGAGACGTGCCCTCTCACCTTAGGCTATGTAGGCACTTGCTACTTCATCAACTACCAACATCACGGTTATGGGTCAACCACACAAAATCCTTATCATCGAAGTCCATTTGCTAGGCCGCACACTGTTAGTATCACAATTGGTCACAAGCATTACAGGGTATCTCTATCCTCGGATCTTTGTTTGTCATGGTTATGGGTCATCCAAAAACCCACACTTCATCGAAGTCCATTTGCTGGGTCGCACATAGTTGGTAACAAGCATTACAGGGTATCTCTATCCTCAGATTTTCATTTATCATGGTTATGGGTTAATCACATAAAACCCTTCTCTTTAATGGGTCTTCATATTCAACAAAGGCTTCACAGGAGGGAACTTCACGCAATGGGGACCATTGCTTCTTAAGGAGGGAGGAATGATCTGAATGGAAAATGACATCAACCCATGGTATTCATCCACCCATGGAATTTACCCATGGTATTGTAAGTGGCATCCACCCATGGTATTTATCCACCCATGGTATTGTAAGTGACATCCACCCATGGTATTTGCCCATGGTATTGTGACATCCACTCATGGTATTCATTCACCTATGGAATTGACCCATCGTATTGTGACATCCACCCATGGTATTCATTCACCCATGGAATTGACCCGTGGTATTGTAACATCCACCCATGGCATTCATTCACCCATGGAATTGACTCGTCATATTGTAACTGAAAAATACTATAAGTAACAAGTCATATTTTGTAAAAAGAAAAATTTTCCACCACAATGTAGTCCTTACAGTTATTATCTGTTTTAATAAAACGTTTCTTTGTGGTTTTGTTTATTGGCATTCTCCTCTTTTTCTTTTGGCAATTTCAATTTTTCAAATCTTGGGGGCCTCCCCCCAAGATCCATTTCATTCTTTTAGATCTTGAGGGCCTCCCCCCAAGATTCAGATTAGTGCCACCTGGTGAGGCATACCAATCTGTGATGTTCACTATTGCCTACATCTCTTCTTGGGACATGCAAGGTGGATATTTCTCAAATATTAGCTTGTACAACGGGATGATGAAATGGTCAGTTAGCTTTGCCATCACTCCTTGATAACTACAATTGGAAAGAAACTTGCAATAAACATTGATGACAGTCTCCTTAGGTGTCCATGTCCATCTCATGCTAGGAAAAAATTGCATCAAGTAAGTATGTATAAATGTAGAATCTCGCTTGCTCATTCTTAGGCGGATTCTGGGCATCAGTCAAATGGATCTTCAACTGATGAGCCAACAAGTCTAACCAGTTGAATGGCTTCCCATCATTTTCCAACTGGTCTAGCATGACTACCTTTCCAAAGTTTTCGTGTTCTCTTGACCCTATATTCTGCATGCAAAGATGATCAAGAACTTATAATCCTTCCTGAGAGACTTTGTCTTGTAAACATGATTAGGTGTCTGTTTTAACTTTGACGACTCTTTCACCCAGCGCTTGGTGATGTCTCTAGTGTTCACAAAGTTGTGGGTGACATAGAAAAATAAATCCATGCACTTCACCAGTTGAGGTAAATGATACATCTTATGAAAGTTCTCCACCCTGAAAGTGGCAAGATTTATCCTGTTGGCACTGCTCAATGTCATAGTCCTTTCATCTGTGTGTGAGACTATCCAGCTGATAATGTCCACACATGGGAAGACGAGGTACCTGTATGCAACCTTGTATAATCCTGATCGGTGGATGCTAAGGTAAACTTGTCGATCCTCTAAGTCTTACTTGAAGTCCTCTGTGAAAGTATCATTGATTTGCTTCCATGTTAATGTTGTACCCTTCTCAATGAATGGTTGAGTGTCTACATAAACTGGTAGATTAATTGATGTCTGCTTAATTGCTTCCACAATACTACTCTCGAAGGTTTCCTTTGATGCAACTCTCTTGGAGGCCATGTTAACTGCAAGTGCTAGAGAGATGATCAACAACTACTATACCTGGGATAGAGAGGACACTCATGGTAGGAAAATGCTAGCTTAAAAATCGAAGCAACTTCAAGACAAGACCAAGCAACAAACCAGGCTCATGATGGGACAAAATGCACAATTCTGGTTCATGGAGGTCACTGGTTGTCTACTAGAACTGCGCATTGCGCAATCCCAACAATTAGCGGGGAGGCTTGCTGAATGGAACTGCGCAATACGTAGTTTAGTCTTGGGCTAGGGTTAGGAGAGACTGCACATTACACAATGTCAGTGCCAAGCTGGGACACCTGCTCCTGGAACTATGCACTGTGTAGTTGGATATAGGCTAGGGAAACCTCCGCACAATTCTAGAAGCCAAGGCAGAGGTCTTGACCTCCCAAAATGTGCATTGCATGCAGTGAAAAGAAATATTCGGGCAAGGAGAGCCCAGATCTACTCAAGGGGAGTGTGAAATTGAGCAGACCTGAAGGATGGTGTGATGTTGAATGGATATCTGACTAAGTGATTATGCATGCAAGTGAAACAAGTGTAGGAATCAATCAAACTAAAGGAAAATGAAGCATGTGAAGGGAGTTGCCACAACGACGATTGTTAGTGCAAAAGCAGGGTAATGCACGTGACACTTGGGAAAGACAATGCAAAAATTTGAAACAACACTTCTACAAGCTAAAATCGGTTAAAATGCCAACGGTTGTTCAAAGAAACAAGTGAAACAACTCTCTCACAAGCTAAACAATAAAAAGCGACAGAAAAAGCAATAAAAGACTAGAAAATCAAGATTCACCCGGAAAAGTGATGATGATCGCCTCGAAGGTTCCTTGATCTCCTCCGGAATGCCAAAGCTTCAAGATCGAATGTGAAAATGAGCTCTAGCAACGTTGATTAAATAGTTTTGGTCGATTCAGGGTTTATGACGTGAAGGCAAAAATCAAGGAAAATGCGACACTTGGTGGCAGTTTCCAAAATAACTCAAGTGCCTCCTCCGAGTTACTAAAAATAGATCCCTATTTTTAGGGCTACTTTTTCGTTTTTTTTTTTTTTTTCCTTTTTTTGGAAAAGGTGCCATAATTTTTTTGGAGAGATTGCATAGTTTTGGGGAGAACTGGGCAACTTCCTGGTTCATGCAATGAGCAATTTTTGAGCAGAAAGGCTTCTGCACAATTTCTGGTCTGAGTGGCTCTGGGTTGCTTCTCATGCTTTGTGCAATTTCCTAGCTCAAGGTTGGCCATCTGATGCTGTGCAATTCTTGAGCTCAAGGCTCACTGTCAACTTGGACTGCGCAATTCTCGAGTGCAAGGTCGGTTGCCCTCAAGGATTGTGCAGTTCTCTAAGGCAAGATTGGAACTGTATGAAACTAAGTCAAGGGATCGACTTGTGGGTTAGATAGTAAACCAGGTAAGGAAACACAAGCCAAGATGCAAAGGATGAGGCTCAATCAAAGCACAAGTACCTAGATAAGTGCAAGATGCACTGCTATGGTTTAGAACAAAGGTTCCAAAATGAGGCATGGGCAAAATTTTGGAGGGTGATTGTAGCCGCTACAATAGCTACTTAAGCCATAAGCCATGTTGAACATTTGAATTATTTTATTAGGATAATTGTTAATGTTATTCCAAAACAACGACCATATCACCACGTAATTATGATGCCCTTAAGCCCTTTGGATGAGTCTTGAAGTTTTAATATTTGTTAATGTTATTCGAAACCAACAACCATGTGGCTATGTAATTATGATGCCTTTACGCCCTTTAAACAAGTCTTGAAGTTTGAAGTTATATGCTTAGTTACACTATGAGAACTTTGTAAATGTTTCATTGGAAGGGCGATGGGGAAAAATTTCATGTGATTAACTAATTATGTAATTATGATGTTATTTTTTAGGTTGTCCTCTAATGAGTGTGTGTGGTGGTTGGGTCCCCCAAAGGCTGGAGGCCTATTTCAGGGAAGGCTATGTAATGATTCTTCCGTGACTCTTGCAAATAAAAAGAAGAATATATAAAAAAAATTTAAATAAATAATTATGATGCCATTAACTTCCTTCAATAAATCTTGAGACTTGATTTTATATTTTTGGTTACATCAATGGAAATTTGAAAACATTAATACAAAGGTGTATTTTGTTCCGAGGATTTTAACTCAGTACACTTGTGAAAAGATAGTTGATTGATATGTTTTTGGGTTATATATATATATATAAAATTGGTTGTGAAAGGTAGTTTCAAATAATTTGATGTGTTATATCAAATTTTCTTTTTTTCCCAACATATCATAAGAATAAATTATTTAAATTTCTCATGGTTAAATATACTATATATATGTTGTATATATGTTGTTCATTTTATTAGTAATATTAATTTTTTTCATTATTAAAATATTTGTGAGAATAAAAAGAAAAGAAAAGAAAAGAAAATATTAATAAATAAATAGTGGATTGTCTTATGTTAAATGGGGTTGCTTCAAATTGATAATAAACAAAAATTTATTTATATGACAAAGAGAAATACCACACACGAAAAATAGGTTTGCAAAATGTTATATTATCTCATTATGATGATAATGATTATTAATGTCTACTATGATTGAAATACTCTATTAGAGCTAGAAGGTAAGAAATTACTTGAATTTTTTTAGAGTTTTATTTTTATACTCAAAGAGCTTTAAAATAAGCATTCTAGTTTTATTTATTTATGTAAGAGGTCAAGAATGTTGGAGTGGTAAAAAAATTGAAATTTAGATCTAATGTGAGTATAAACTAGACAATCTGAGAGAAAGAGATTTTCATCTTCAACCCTCCTAGTGTCACATCAGTGATAGACTCTTTCAACCCAAAGTGTTTAAGGAATTAACAAACTCTTAGTTTTACTATGCAACTCATGAGAATTTATTCTTGCTTTAACAATGTTTATTTTCTTCTTTACAACATCCAAGACAAAGAGATAATTTTGATTGATCACCTCCTTATAATGTCTTAGCTTTCTTTTCCTCTCTAAGTCTTTATCGCCCCACAATTTATCCTTATTTTGCAAATAAGTTCCTTGTTTATCCCCAAATGTACTAGGCAAGACTATGCATCCTTATACCATCCCCCTTGAGTAGAAGGGGGTAGTTCTTGCTAGAGTTAGAAGTAATTTTAGGAAACGTTTTGCATTCCATGTTGTTTAACCTTTTTTTGTACATAAGATACCTAGTCATAGTCATGCTTTCAATTGGGGGAAGACTTACTTTCATGAGGATAGAATAGGGTGTATTTCCTTTAATCTTGATATGTGTGTTATAAATTGTTTTTGGATATGTTCTAACTACCTCCATGAATCTCTAGAGATACTACAACCCCAAACCTAAAATTCATACAATATAATAAGAGTGATGAAACTTTCAAAGAGGGTTTTTTTTAATCCCATATTGAAAAATAATTTTGACTTACAATTATTTTCAAGTCCATAATATGATTTCCATTCTCCCTTTATCCTTTTCTCAATACTATAATTCCAATTAAAATTATGATATATATATATATATTCCAAAATATTAATATAAAAAAAACTTCTCTCCAAATTATTATTTTTTATATATAAATATATAATATTCTAAATATATCTTTAATAATACCTTTTTAATTATCATAAATAACTAATATAAAAGACTTCATGAAAATGAAGTATGACCTTCAACGAATTATGAGAACACCAACATCCTAAAGCGTCCACCTTGATATAAAACCAATCTTTAATAGTGTCTATGTTCCTCAATATATATGATATTAAAGTACAAATGTCTTTGACACCTCACCATATTCTCCAAATCTCATGAAAGTAAAGCAAAAGCATGTCAAAAGTGCATGATGACGGATGCATATGGAGTTTAGCTATTCTCACTAGCATAAACCTTAAGTAGTAGGTACACTTGTAATATGTGTTTGTCATAAAACCTTGTTATAATATGTTTTGGTTATAATAAGTAATTCTTCCCCTAGCCTTACAAAACATTAAAATTTTACTTACAATTATCATAATAAAATTTTAAGTTTAAGATTTACATTAATTTAATTCTTATATTGAATTTTTGGTATAATTATGTCTTCAAAGTTTTCAAAACTTACTAGTTTGGCTCATCTCTATATAATAATAATTCTAAATTATAATCACTGGCTGATGTTTATATAATTAATAGTTCTAAATTATAATTATTTTTGAATTTTTGGTATAATTATGTCTTCAAAGTTTTTAATTAATAGTTCTAAATTATATTTATTTTTGAATTTTTGGTATAATTATGTCTTCAAAGTTTTCAAAACTTATTAGTTTGGCTCATCTCTATATTATAATAATTCTAAATTATAATCACTTGCTGATGTTATATATAATTAATAGTTCTAAATTATAATTATTTTTGTAGGCTAATAAGTGATCAATTTTTTATAGTTAATATTTTTCATTTTTTTATATTCTTATTATTTTCAAACTTAACAAAACATTTTTATAGAAAAATTTTGTATTAAAACATTTTTATAGGAAAATTTTATGTTCTAATAAGTAATTCATCTTTAAGCCATTAATATTTATCATTTTCTCTAGCATCTCTATCATCTTCAAAATTAATAGATAAAATTTTTACATCAAAATTGAACTAAAAAAGACATAATGTAGCTCATATTTATATAATTAATACTTGAACAATTCATTTTTTTAACATCAAAGTTGAACTACAAAAAACATAATGTAGCTCATATTTATATAATTAATAATTGAACAATTCATTTTTCTCTCTATCATATTCTATTCTCATTCTGGATTATAGGATTTCATTGCCATCTTTTCTCTCTATCATATTCTATTCTCATTCTGGATTATAGGATTTCATCGTCATCTTTTTCTCTATCATATTTCATTTTCATCATGGATTATAAGATTTCATGCTCTTCATATGTTTTCCCATTAAAGAAAATTTTCACTTTTATTATATGGGTTTGTTTTTGTTTGGATCTTTATTGGACATTGAGTGTCTCTATTTCCAAAAACATTACTTTTATTATCTCCAAAAACATTAATTTTTATGGTCTCACAATGATTGTTGTATTTATTTTCAATCTTTATTTTGAAATTGTTTAATTTAAATTATAATTTTTAAATTTCTGAATTCACGCTCCATATTACATTAAGAAGAGTTTTTTCGGTAGAAATCACATAGGAGAAAATTTTGCCAATGCATTTCGAATCAGCTAGTGTGGTTCATCATCCATTTAGAATCAGCTAGTGTGGTTCATCATCTGATCCTGATGAACACTAATGCGTTGACAAAATTTTCTCCTATGTGATTTCTACCGAAAAGGCTCTTCTTAATTTTTAAATTATTTTGTATTTAATTAAATTATATTTTTTAAATTGTTTTTATATCTATCTGTTATATATTTTTAGATTTATTCATGGTTTAATTATTTTTTAAATAAGCTGAATTATATTTAGATTGAAATTAATTTTAATGTTGAATAGAATAATAATTCACTTAACAATATTATTAAATTAAAGTTAATTTTAATGTGGAATAGAAAAACAATTCACCTAACCATATTATTAAGATTATAATAAGAATTACTACACCTTATATAGAGAATTTAATTCATTTAATTGTTTCTCATTTTTAAATCAATTTTTGTTATGTTGGTATATTTTTCTGAAATATTGCTTCTTTGCTTTCAATATGACATTGCTATTTTAAAAACTTATAACTAAATGGATGCTATAAGGTCATAAAGTAGCAATATACAGAATAAGTGTAAAAACTTGGCAAAAAGAACTGAGTTGCCATCCTAAGATAGACCAACTTATAATCTTTCTCACAAAAGAACTCACGGTGGCTAATTACATTGAAACCACCAGTATGAACCTGCCATCATCACAAAGCTCAAAATTAATTTAAAGCATCAAGTGGGCTTTCACTTGGTAAAGATTCCCAATAGAATAACCTTATAATCATGATCACAAATGTACTTATGGTGGTTGATTACATTGAAACCACTAGTATGAACATGCCATCATAACAAAGCTCAAAATTTAAAGCATTAAGTGGGCTTTCACTCAGTAGATTCCCAATAGAATAACCTTGTACGTTCAGCATCACTAGGTATTTCAAACATTAGATACGATACAGAAATGAGTGACATGAAGCTTTACACTATATACAATACAATCCAAACATTAGATACAATACAGAAAGGAGTAATATGAACCTTTACATGCTCTGACACTATATACAATACAGAAGGGAGTAACATGAATATTTATATCCGTATCAAATTTTCTTTTCTTTCCCCATGATATCAAAACTCTACTCTCCCACAAACCAATCACCACCTTTTTATATTGTTGCAGACGTTCTTGTTCACTACCACAACAGGGCAGGCTGCATTCTGACAACAGTAGTCACTCACACTTCCCACGAAAACCCTGCACATACTACTCAAATCAATCGGAGCCTATTTCACTGAAATCTACCCGCATCACATTTACCCAAAGTATTCTTTCACTCTTATGCAAAGAGAAAATAAAAGACTTAGTACAGGCCACAAATTTGAGTACAGGCACATACCTCTTGAAAAAACCATGGCCATGGCTACCCATCACCAGAAAATCCGCACCCAACTTGCCTGTAGCTTCACACAGCCTCTGCTTGACATCACCCACAAACACCTCTGTCTCTGCCTTCACCTGAATTTCTGTATTGGTGTTATTATAACTGATATTATTATATCCAAACTGAATCATTTGGCATAGATTTTGCAAAAATATGAGCAATACTCACATTGATGTCTCTGCAGATACAGAGAGCTCGCTTGAAGATGTTTTGGGTTGTCCTTTTTGCCTCTATTTCCATAAGATTTACAACGTCCTCACTCACCATATACACTGTGAATTCACACCATAATAACAACTAAACATCAGATTGAATATTATACATAACTGTACATATAATATAATGTGTGTGTATATTTACCAGGGCCAGCAGCAAAGCAATTGTCAGGTTGGACATGAACAAGAATGAACTTGCAGAGCTGTTGTGGGGTGCCATCTCCATGTGGGCACTGTGCAGGCAACAGATATTTACAAGCCCATAACAGTGCATCCATGCTTTCCTCAAATTCATCCACAGCCACCACAACAGTCTTGCATTTCTGTTCCATTTTGGTTTCAGTTAAAGTGTTCCTATATAAAAGCACTACTCTAGTAGCCTTGGGAGAATTCCTACAAAACTGGGACTCAGACAAATTGAGAGGAGTTTTCTTACAAAATTGGGACTCCACACAAACTGAGGCTGGATTGCAAATATGTATAAGCCTCCTCTTTGTTCGTGGAAGATTTTGGCTGGTTACCTTAGTTGATGACCCACAGCACCAATCAGTACATCAAATATGTCATGGAGACTTTTGGACATATATTTAGAATTTGTCCAAATGTCACTGTAAATTACCAACCCTGATGTTTGGGAGTGACTTTCATTGCAGGGCTGCAAGATTCCAGAAAAAGCACTGCAAAATTTGGCCATTTCTTAACCTAAGTAATTCAGAGCAGGTGGATTCAGGTGGATTCTATAATGATGAGATGATCAGCCTTGAAGGCTTCGTGTTCCTCTCTAATTTGAGGGAGTGGCACTTCGAATTGACATTTAAATCCCTTGATACAACGTTTGATGGAAATTTAATGAATCATCGTGTTGTAATTGTCAATCTTTTTCTTCCATTATAATTCATACAATCTATTAACCTAAACCTAATTGGAATTAGGCTAATAAATTCAATTTTAGTATATTTTGGTTTTACATACTTTATCAAGCAATAAAGTTGTGCTACCAACCAGTTCTGTCACATTTATTCAAATTCATGGGGGGCCAACATAAAGCAACAACCTCAGTCCATCCAATGATACTATAAATTATATATATTTTGTGTCCTAATAATTTGATGCCAGGTAGTTGCCATCTTTATGACGATTATTTTGTCATGACAGGGACCTATCCTCATTCACATAGCCATTAGTTCCAGTGTTTGGATGGGGAAGAAAATGATAATACTAACAAATGAAAATAGTTACCAACAACCAAATGTTAAAGGAAAGTTATCAAAGAAATTGATGAGTCAAAAGCAGCTAATGAAAAGTCACCGCTAAATATTATCTTCCAGTCAGGCAGTGACACAGAACAATAACCTGTAGACGGAAATATGATTAACAAACCAAGCCAAAGCCATATAGCATTTCCTTTATGAGGCGCAACAGAACGCACATGACAGGTGCAAAAATAAAAAAGCATACATGTTAAGCAACTTTTAATAACAAACAAAGTGCAAATTATTAACTTCATTATATTGTTGAAAATATGTTTGTTCTCACTACCTTAACTCCAATTATAAAAGCTCTGATGGGATGGGATGGCTATCTTTTTTTGGGAAAGAATCTCAATTATTAGATTGCATATTTTGGAAAAGAATCTCAATTATTAGAGTTTTGATGGATGTGCATATTTTCTAACTTCCTAGTGAAGTTAACTATTTTATTTAGTTTTTATTAATCAGATTTTCAGAATATTCTAAAATTTTCAATCAAGTTAAATTCAACAAAATAGATATACCATACAAACAAAATAAACTTTGAATTTGAAATTTTAGTTTGAATTTAATTTTATAAAAAATTCCTAAAATCTAATATTAAAAAAAAACTGAGGAATATACATCCTATAAATACATATATTAATTTTTCAAAATTTTAGTGTTTGAATGTACAAATATAATATTCAAAATCTCAAAAAATTGTTTTCAATCATATTATAAAAAATGTATTTAATCCAATTAGATACTAGAATAAAGTGCATAATTGTATATGGGTGACACTGTCCAAGAATTTTTATATTTATTCATACACCCAACCACATTATAAATTTTATGATGTTCAATATAAACTTAACTTCCACCACAATGAATTATACAAATTGTGTTGCTACTTTTTGGAGAGAAAATTGAAATAAGATAACAAATGAAGTACTTAGATAATAGACAACACAAAATCTACATGGTAAAACCTTACAATATGTCAATGAAATATCTGAAAGACAAAGTATTGGTTATATTGATCAAGAAACAAGATTACAATGAAGCTTACAATCATATTTAATCCACTGGGTTACATAGATATATCTAAGATATATCTAACTTTCATTGTTGCATGTGTTACATGATTGCCATGAATTGTCCCCCATTATACAAGTTACCAAATATTTACTTGAAGTAAATTTTGGTTTTTACAATATAGTTTTATACTAAGAATGCCATGAATTGTCCCCCATTATACAAGTTACCAAATATTTACTTGAAGTAAATTTTGGTTTTTACAATATAGTTTTATACTAAGAATCTCCACTTGAGAGCAATTTACCTTGCCCAAGCCTATTCATCACCTTTTCTGTAAGCCAAGAGAACCTAAACACCAACACAACTTCTCTAACAATAATGGTATTGAAAGCACGTCTACATAATTTTCTTGAGTATAAACTTTCTTAAGATCTACTTCAGCTCCATCAATAATATGTCTTATAAAATGGTATTTAATATCAATATGCTTATTCTTACTATGATAACTAGACTAGTAGCCAAATGGATGGCATTTTGACTATCATAGAACATAGTTATATTGTCCTATATTCTTCCAAACTCACCCAAAAGACCCTTCAACCAAATTGCCTCCTTGCATGTATGTGGGACAAAAATGTTGTACATATGTTGTTATTAATGTCAACTGCAATGTCATTAATGGCAAAGTCCAACAACATGGGAGATTATTGGATGTGTGACGAAATTGTGAATAGCATGTGGTCAAGGTTACAATTTAGATAACATATCTTTGAAGGAATTTCATACCTATCTCCCTAGTCCAAATGAAAGTGAAAGTTATATGATTGAATATATTGTTTTGAGGCCTTTCTAATGATATATGAAAATTTTCCTAACTCCCCAAGAATCAAGAGAAAAACGAAGTTAATGTGGAGAAGTCAAAGCAAGGTTGCAACTAGTCAAAGTTTCATCTTATAATTATATTCGGGTATTAGCAATTTATCTAATGCTTTCAAAGATATATGAACCTTTTGCAGACTCTGAGATGCAGTAAGGCATCTAGGTATCCATGTATCTGGGGTTGCACAGAGGTAGTCACTTAAGAAGTGGGTTGAATCTGGATTTCCCCGTTGAGAAAGTCAAGCGCCATCAGATTAGGTTGTTTAAGCAAATCGATGACAAAATGGGGGCCACACCCATTCGAAAGATAATAGGAGGGTATTTTCCACCCCCTCCCCCTGGGCGGTAGAAACCATCATTGTTTACCACCACTAACATGGTAGCATGTGATTGGTTGTGGGCACACATGCTCTATACCAAAACTAGGAAGGACTCCTCGTGATACTAGAAATTTACTTGAAGAAACATTGCAAGTAGACCCTAATTGATGGGGTGATGTGATGAGCACTAGTATTGTAGCAAGAATGTTGCAACTCTTGGGGCTACCAACTATACTTTATCAACCCGGGGTTCGTACAAACTTGGAGGTGACAGTGTTGTATACATAAGTAGATGTGATGGGTCCACTCTTTGTCAATGCTGAGATGGCGATAGACCACTAGGGTTTCTCAAACTGGCCTTCTATTGATTTAGAAGAAGTTTGATTACCAATGGAGAAAGAGGGATTTTACCCTAATTGAGAGAATTGAAATATTGTCTACTGTAGTAATGAAAGAATGAAATAATGTTAGAAAATTATATATTACAGAGCAATGAAACACATAAAATATTGCAGAAATATAAACAGAGAAAACGCATAAAACAAGAGAGACACAAATATATGTGGTTCACCCAGTTTGTGCTATGTCCATGGAGAAACAACCAATCCTTCCTTTTATATTATCCTTCAAATTGAAGAGATACAACCTGCAACAAATCCACTATAACACCCTCTTCGCTCTCAATCTCCTCTCTCTTCCTCACTCAGAATATAGATATACATAGACGAAATACAATTCCCTCATATATAGTGAGGGGTTGCCTTCTAGGGCAAAAAACCCTAAATTAAACATAACTGCTACCGTCAGATCATCCACCTAATGAATGGCCCAGATTGACTAGAAATTACTAGACTTCTACAAGGAAATTTTACATCTGTTTTTAGCTTCGGGGGCGCTGCCCTCGAACCCCCGCTGGGGGACCGCTGGCCCCGGACCACCTAGAACCCCCGCGGGGGGGGGCAAGTCACCCCCGCACCCCCCCCGCGTGGAGGGGTGTACAATCTTCCTGGGGTATACATCCAGCTGAAACCTTTGAATACAAAATATAATCATGCTCCACACCCAACAAATAAATGCTTTAAAGACACCACTCATCTAACTACTTGTTAAGAGATCTTGCTTAAGAAGAATCCTAAGCTAACATGTGTGTAATCCTAACTATCCTAAGCATGCAATATGAGATAATCAATCACTTTATTGTTGTACATATGAATGAACACCATAACCTTTTTCCATTTTTGTCCTTTTTGGTGAAAATTTGAATGCTAATTCTTCTTGGTGGTATGGAAGGTGGGTTAGAGATGGTTGTCAAAGGTCATATGGCTTGGGAGGCAAGTAGGGGTATTCTCCTATCTTTTTGGATGCTTTTTCCACAAATCGGCCTCAAAACAGGCACTACAGGTTGTCCTACAAAATGTCCTAATGCACCTACAAGATGTCTTAATGCTCCTACAGGATCCCCTATATTCCTACAGGATTTAGATGAAAGAAATAGGAGTGATTTGGAAGGTGGTATAGGGCTTAGGGAAGGTGAATGATGGAAGAAATAAGGCAAGGGAGTGGATAGGACTTCCTCAGAACTCAAACCAAAGTTTGTGAGATGGTTGGATTTGCTTAACAAACATGGAAAGTTGTTCTTCAGGAATGAAAAATTTGTTGATGGACTTAATGGCTCTTGTGATCATGGATGGATGAGGTTAGGCTGGCGTTGATGACATGAGATCTTCCTACACTATTGAAACTCCTACAATACACACATCAATGGCATTTACCCATGAATCATGTCAAACAAGAAAGATTTCAAATCAACATAAGAAAACATAATTCCATTATTTAATTTCCTAGTTCATGCATGGAAATATTTGCAGAATTTTGTGAAACACCATGAGATCTAATACAAGGCTGGGGATAACAGAGATAACAACTGAAACCTATTCTTGAAACCTAAAAAGATGCTGGCCTAAGTAGCAGAAAACCCTAAATTCCATAAGACATCAGATCTCTGTCTTTTTGGGGTTGAATAGGACTTGTTCCTTAAACCATGGTCCCTGAAGGGAGGAGTGAGGCCAAATCCACCTCCTATCAACCTTTTTGGTATTCCTTTATCTCTCTAAAGCTATTGCTAAAACTATGCACAAATGGAAGCAAACTAATCAAATTCACCACTACTTGCAATGAAACAATGCTAAAACCAATTAAACAATTAATCTATGAAATAATCTAAGATACAAGTACAATAAGAGGAACCTTTACTGCTAGGGTTTGGCCCTAACCCAAGAGATTCAGCCCTCTGAGTCAACTTAGTGCTGGATCAAGGAAATTCTAATTCTCATTATCATATCAAAAAAATTACATAACAGTGTTTTGCCACAATCCTTTAACTCGAAAATGCTTAGTGTTCTTACATAAAAAATCTGAATCCTAATAAGGCCCTAGGCCTCACTATTATACAAGTGAAGTCTCCAACAAATTCCTTGAATCTAGGGAGGCTTGACTTCCAAACTCAAGATGAACTGGTTCTTAATTGTCATTGGCTCGACTGCCCATGATCTCCATGACTCGGCTGCTTGCAACTCCAAGCTAGTATGATTTGATTGAGGGATATTTGAATAAGTGAGGATTTAATGAGGAAGATCCATCTCCTATAATCTCAACTTCTTGTCTCATTCGATTTCCTGCACCTTAATTAGCCAAAATTTCCATGATTTTCTCCCAAAAACCTATAATTAATGCACATTAGACCACTAGACAACATCTTACTTTTACTCATCTCATTAACCAATATATAATTAAAACATGTAAGGAATTATGAGAAGAGTTGATTTTAGTAAGCTTGGAGGTGTATTAAGGTCCATATAGTTACCCAATTATGAGGTTCATCATCACCCCCTACTGAAAGTGTTGCTCATCCTTTGAGCAACTTAATCTATGTCCATGTCCTTCATTTCTCTGGAGGCCTCCCTGACATCCCATGCTTTTGCTGTAGTTTCCTCTTCCTGTGAATAAAATCTCGCCTTCCTCTCTATCACTTCCCATTGCTTTCTTTCTTCTTCTTCTCTCCCCCCTTCCAACATTCCTAAAAGTAGTGGTGGATTGAGTCTCAAGCCAATCCAATTGACTTTGTTTATTTGTAGAGCCTGCTTATACGGGTGTTCTATTTAGTGCCTCTCTCATTCTTTGAGGAGAATGGTATTCTCTAATTTTAGGCTGTAAGGCAAGGTGTTACATTTCCTTTGGAAAGCTTGCATGTTCTCATATCCTAGAAATCTAACCATGTCTTCAGAGTGTGTGGCTGATTTTTATTGTGCGGCAAGGTACCTAGGTGTAATTTTAGGATCATTTACAATGAGGTTGTGGGTGATGATGACAACCATTGGCTTAGATTGTTCAGCTCTGATCATGAGGGGTTTTGTCTATTCTCTTGTCATTACATTTTTCATCTCTATAACTCTTGCCTCCTCATGATTCATCCATGATGCCAAGGCCATCAATTGCAAGTCTCCTAGTTTTGAATTTGGGTCCCACACATTCAAATCTGTCAATGCTAAGTTGTGTAGGTAGAACTTAGACATTTTTTCTCTATCCTCCAAGGTGCTTTGATCTCAGAGATCAATGAGTTGTCTATAGTCTTGGAAGGGCATAGTGCCTCTCTATGCTAAAGTCTTGATTTGGAACTGTAGCCATTGTTCCTTGAGATACAAGGCATAAGACTTTGCTGGCATCTTGCACTGGAATTCCTCCAAGGATAAACTAGCCATAGTTTCCAACTGGCTTTCCCTTTCTTGTAGTTGTCCCCTTAGCCATGCATTCTCTACCTCTAACTACGCTTTCATCATTGCCTCTCTGTCCCTTATGTTGCTCAATTCTCTGCCCATCTCCTTCAATTTCTCCTCCATGTGCCCTATATCCTCCACTCCTTTTGATTTGGAAATTTGCATCCACCTGCGTGTCCTTGCCCTCTCTTTTTCAAGTTCAAAGAATAAGGGGATGACAAAATTTTGTGGGATTACCCTACCTCCTTCAATGAATCTATAGTAGGCGCTGAGGTTGGGTTGTGGACTATGTTCCCTCAGTTCTTGGTATTCTTCCTTTGTTTCTTGTGGAGTGATGCCTTCTTGGTCCCTTTTCTATACATCCTGTAGGTTTGACAAGGTTTCCTGTAGGATGGCCTCTGCTTCATGTAGGTCTGCTTGTATCTCCTGTAGGAGACCTTTTCCTTTTGATGAGGCTGGCCTTGTGATAGGCCTCAGAAGTGATGGGAGATTTGGGAGAGGCTTGTCTTGATGATCCTTCTCCTTGGATTTTCTCTAGAAGGGCTGCCTTTTCTTGCTGGTTTGGTGAATCCTTAATGCCAATTGGAGTTTTTGTGGGGGTTTGAGGTCTTCCTTGCCTAATCCTTGTGCTCTTTCTTGTCCTGAAGTATAGTGGGGTTTGTCTTTGCCTCTTCCCTTTTGACTTGATAGGTGTACTTAGGGCAGTAAGAGTAGATGTTGCCTCTTTCTCAATGGGTTATGGAGATACCCTTGGTGATTCTTCCCCTTCTTTGTCTTGAAATATAGACCTCTATCCTTCCTTCTGTTTTGTCACCTCTTTTCCATTCTCCTTCTCATCCTTGTCTTTTTCTCCACCTTCCTCTATTTCCTCACTCTACCCATCAATCTCTTATTTTGTTTCTTCTTCTGTCTCTTCTTCATTCTCCTCCTCCATTTCTTCTTCTTTCTCCTCCTCTATTTACTCCTCATTTTCCTCCTCTATTTCTTCTCCCTTTTCACTAGCAGTGGGGCTTTTGTCATATTCAAGAGCTTGAATTGCTCCTCCTGCCTACATGTCTCTGAACGTTGTCCATGTAATAGGGAGTCTTAGGTTTTGCAGAGCATCCTCTAGGATGAGTTTGATCAACTCATGATGGGCTAGTTGTTGATGTTTTCCCTCCTGCACTTTGATGCTCATGTATATCATTGATTGAAGAAGAAAATAGGGGATATTCAATCTGTTTTGAGGAGGTGTGTTTTCTCCAAATCTCATTTCTTGGAGGAATTTGAAGTGGTATCCTTACAACACACTGTATCTCCCTTCACATGATATGTATTTAGTGAGGTGATAACTAACTTCATTCCAAGGGTATGGAATGCTTTCTCTTCCAACCCCATTTTCGCCCTCCATTGGCTCCTCCCCTTCCAAAAAGAATTTCTTCTTTGCAAGGGTGTTGTTACCCTTATCTTCTTTTCTCCAAGGTAGCCCTAAAGGGAGTGTAGTGATTCTGCTTATAACTTCAGGGGTGATTACTATTGATAGGCCTTTCACCGTAGTAGTGGCATGGGTCCTAGTGAGGGGTATGAGTGAGAGAGCAAAGTCTCTGTCCACCTGATCATTGCATCCTCTCATCGTCTCAAAGAACCCCATCCATTAGTGCCTTGGAAAAATTTCTACTACAGGAGAATGCTGGTGGATCCTTACTGTGTTTGTCGGTTCTCTTTTGTTAAAACCTCCTATCATCATTCCTTGGTAATTGTGGAGGCTTGTACGGATACAATTCAAGAATTCTGGTAGGTGAGAGAGGTTTACTCTACAATACAATTCTCCTAGACTACAATTCTCTTAATCAAATTGATGATTTTTCTTATTTTAACTGGAAAACATGGAAGGTATATCTCCTACCTCACTTGTTACATTATGTTGAGGAAAACCTTTGATTTCTCCTCCCTTAGTGCCCACTGATAATCCTGTAGATTGACTGCTCTGTATCCTGTAGGTTTTCCTGTAGGATCTTGTATGCTTTCCTGCAGGATCATGTAGGTCTCCTACGCTACAAATGCCAACTATCTCCTGTAAGTGCTGCTTCAAGAATGCCGAGAGCAACCTCTTTTCGATGAATTATTGAGATTCCTAATGCTCTCTTTGTATGGAAATCAATGTTTTATTTCCATATATGGATGATCATGTGGGATGGTGTGTTGGCTATCTAAGTACGAGCACCTCCTTTTGGACCATTGGTTCCACTATCAGTCCATCATTACACCTTACCTTGTAATCATCCCCCACTTCGTTCCTCTGTAACTTAGCCATTTTTGGCCTTATCTCCTTTTTCTTTTGATTTGACTACTGCCACGTGTGGAGTGGTCTAACTATTTTCTCCTCGTCAATTAGTCGAAGGTGGCCAAGTTAATTGGCCACCTTTGCTTATAAAACCAACTTTCACATAATCCTACAATTTTGATCATATCGTACTAACGAGAGAGCATGAGTAAGATGAAATACCTGTGGGTAAGATGCTTTGATGATGATGCACGCTGGAGAGTGATGTCTCCGTGTTGAGTATTCGCTACATATCCTTCTTTGTATTGGCCTCTTTTGATGCCTATTTCTTTTGATGTGCAGGTGTTGGAGAGTGATGCTGGTGATCTTCTGTTGCTGTTGATCTATGGAGGAGCTTCCTCAACCTTGGAATATTTGTGCTGAAGATGTCTGCAAACTTGTGAAGTTTCCTTTGTGGGGTAGGCTGCTATAGGATTTCCTACAAGAAACCTACATGATGTCATGTAGCTACCTCTCCCCTAAAATTTCATACTTTTTCTCACTTCTGGAGCATGAGGGTTGTTGACATGAATAGAGAAGGGTTGTAGTGAATGGTAGGTGAGAGTTATGGCCTTAATGTACTGCCCCTCTGTCCTCCTGATCTCCCTCTTCTATTGTTTTTTTTTCTTTGAAA
>APFE030296206.1:59399-75183 GCA_000404065.3 Pinus taeda
AAAAAGATAAAAATATAGATCAACGCCTTAGAATTCAGCCTCGTCTAGGGGGCAACCTCCTTTACATTACACAAATGAACAATTCTTGGATGACTCAAATGAAAAAACCTCCTTTCTATATATAGGAGTCTAAGGGGACACAATATAACCAAGCCGACCTAACAATAATAATATAAAGGCACAAAAATAACAACGTGGGATTCTATGGGGCACAATAATAACAATATGGGGAAAATAGGGGCACAACAATAAAAATAAGGGATACAATGACAATAGTAATGGGGGAATCACTAGTATTATAGGGACCTAACAACATCATGGAATAACTCAGCTAAGATACTCAGGACTACCCTCTAGAAAGTGGCAGGGGCATTGCATAAGAAAAAAGGAAGGACCCTATAAGCGAAAGTACCCCGAAGACAATTGAAGGTGGTTTTATCCTAGTCCTTTGGGCTGATCTAGATTTGATTGTATATGTTAAACCCATCTAAGAAAGAGAAGAACTTTTTCCCTACCAGACCATCTAACACTTGGTCAATGAAAGGTAGAGGGAAATTGTCCTTCCTTATTGCTTTGTTTAATTCTCTGTAATCAATACAAATCCTCCACTTCCCATTTTTCTTTGGAACCAACACCAAAGAAGAAATCCACTCACTGTCCGAGATAGGGTAAATGAATCCTGCATACAGTAGCTTTTGCAATTCTTGTTTCACTATATCCTTGAGAGCTGGATTAATTCTCCTTTGGGTTGTTAGATTGGTTTGCAACCTTCTTTGATATAAATGTGGTGAGTACACACTGAGGGGTGCACTCCCTTCATTTCTTTGTAACTCGAAGCAAAGGCATCCAAATGTTCCCTTAACATGTTGCACAACTCTTCTTCTTCGTGTACAAAAGGAGAGGGGTTGATTTTCAAAGTTCTTTTAGGGCCGAATTATATTGTATTGACACAAGTAGGGTTTGAATAAGCTAAGCATAGATAAATTTGATGGCTGCTCTTGGTTTCCTTTACAACTTCCTCTAAGGACAAGGTGTTGGGAGTTGGACTTTGGAGGATGTGTTCAATCAAATCATCTTCATCAAGTTGTACTCCTCCCATGGCAGTTTCTAGGGTATAGATTTAGGTTGAGTAAACTTCATCTTCTTCCTCCTCTTCCATCCATAAAGGTAAATCATGTTCTAAATATGGCTGAGGAGGAGGTTACAAGATCAACTTCTTGGATAGATGCCCACTTTTGATAGTCATGTTTCCAGCCTGCAGCTAATGTAGGCATCGACAATGGGTAACCAAGGCCTCCCAAGTATGAGAGGATAACCATTAAGCTTAGCCTTAGGCTGGAGAACTAGGAAGTTGGTAGGGTACTCCCAGGAGTCAATGGAGACCATCGCATCCTCAACAATCCCCTTAGGGGCTACATTGGAATGGTTTGCAAGTTGCAAGACTATTGTGGTCTTTCTTAATAAACCCTGGAGATTTAGATTGAGCATGGTGTCCTTAGTCATTACATTAATGGAAGCCCCAAGATCAATCAAGGCGTGTGGGACAATGGTGCCATTGATGTGCATATCTACTACAGGGCTTCCAGGGTCTAAATACATTGGGAAAATTACCTTCTAGCATTAAGTCAGATAGTTGTCCAATGACATTAATGGTAGGGGTGTCTCTTTTTCACCTCCCTAGATGTTTGAAACACTCTCTTTAAACAATTTTTTGTAAATAGGTACATCCTTAATGGCTTGGAGAAGTGGAATTTTGACACACAGATTTTTTAATTCACCCAAAAGTTCATTCTCTTATGGGGTAGGATGGATTGGATGAGTTAGTGTTTTAGGAAAGGGTGGTGGATTCACTCTAGGCATAATTTCCTCTCTTTCCCCCTCACTCTCCCTTGGTGGAGATGGAGGTTGGATGTCCAGGGGTAATCTCCCAGACCTCAGGTTGATTTCTTGAATTTCCACAACATAAGCAGGGTAGGATGTCTCTCTACTGTATACTCGTTGTGCCTATCTATTGTTCAGGTTTGGATTTGGTTGGGTAGACATTTGAGGTTGTGTAGGTGGAGCAGGGTGTAAAGGTTGTGGTTGACTAGGAGGTGAAGGCAATAAAGGTGGATCATTGTTGTATGGGGGCCTCCACCCCTGGGAGGGTGCATTCCACTGAGGCTATGGAGGAGTATATGGTTGAAATGGTTGGTTGGTTGGCTGGAATGGTACTGAGGTGCAGAAGACCAAGGAGAAGGTGTAGACTAGGAGGGATGAGTAGGGGGGCCACAACAGGGAATGGATGTGTTTTGGTTAGGGTTGTAATATACATATGATGACCCTAGCATGCTTTGCTAGTACGGTTGAGGCCCATGAGGCCTCCTTTGATTTATGTAGTAGAGTTGTTCAGTCACCCCTTCAGTTCCCTGATACATAAATTTTAGTCTAGGTAGAGAGGGGAACTTGTCTATGGAGTTGTTTTCTTCACAAACCAAGTAGATTTCTATAAGGTTTAATGGACATTCGTTCCTAGGGTGCCTCCTTGTGCATCTAGGGCAGAAGATGGCTAATGCTCTCTCTGCTTCCTCCTTATTTCTCTTGATGTGCACAGTGTCTATCTCTATGGAAAGGGTTTGCAACATTTCACTCTTGAAATCTTCCAACATATTTCCAATTTCACCTTTTATGGATGCGTTGAAAGAGGATAAAATGGCCATTGGTTGACTACCCTTACCCTTTTTCCTACCTACCCTAGAATGGTTCTTAAAGATAGTCTTGATATCTTCATAGGGTAGCTCGTAGATGTCCCCTCCTGCTAGCAGGTTTAGGGTATCCAGAAGATCTTCCCTGATCCCCCTAAGTAGGACTAGCTTTAGTGGCTTAGGATCAAGTGTGCACCTAGCCCTTTTGTAGCTAAGATGAAATCTTTCCTTATAATCTTCTAAGGACTCATCATTCCTTAAGGTCATTCTAAAAATTTCCTCTTTAGTGTCTTTGGACCTACAGTAGTCCCGATACTTGTTGTTGAAGGCTTGTGGCATCTGAGCCTAGGTGGTGATGCTATCCCCAGGTAAACCCATGAACCATCGCAAAGTTGCATCCTTGAGAGTGGATGGGAATAATTTCAAATTATGATCATAAATGGTGTAATCATAACTTCTACGTATGATAACAAACTCAAACAAGAAAGCATCTGGATCTTCTGAGGTCAGGCCATGGAAGTGAGGAAGAGTAGAGGGGATTATGTTTTTCATCTTGGCATCCCCATTGGTTTCTATGATGGGAAAGTCACCCTCAATTATTTCTCTATCTCCTCTGTCATTTCTATTTTCAACCATTAGGTCAGTTGGAATGGGTTCTCCTCCTTCTTCTCCTCCTGTAGGCTCTTAAAAATTCTTTGGTTGTTCGCCTAAGGGGTCCTACAATTCACATCCACCAAGAAGAGGGAAGGCTGGCTATTTGAAGTGGTTGGGGTATTTGGTAGAAATTTCCCTAAGTTATCCGTATTCCTACGAGGCATGAAAGAAGTGTTCTTGTTTTGTTTTATTTGTTAAGCTTAAGACTAATTTCATAATTGAATTAACAAACTGAATGGAAACTAACTACTGAATGAAGTCTCACTTGCAGAATGGAAAGGAAATCAAACCAACTTACCATTACTTTTGCAGAAATGAAGCTAATAGCGGAATGGAAGAGATAAGAAATGGAAGAAAGAAAGTAGAAATCACATCTTACTTAGACACCTCCCCAACAACGACGCCAAAAAGTGATGAGCACTAGTATTGCAACAAGAATGTTGCAACTCCTAGGGCTACCAACTTTACTTTATCAACCCGAGGTTAATATAAACTTGGAGATGAGAGTGTTGTATACACAAGTAGATGCGATGGGTCCACTCTTTATCACTGCTGAGCTGGCGATAGACCACTAGGGTTTCTCAAACCAACCTTCTATTGATTTAGAAGAAGTTTGATTACCAATGGAGAAAGGGGGATTTTGCCCTAATTGAGAGAATTAAAATATTGTCTACTGTAGTAATGAAAGACTGAAATAAATGATTTAAACACACCACTCATCTAACTACTTGTTAAGAGATCTCGCTTCAACAGAATCCTAAGCTAACATGTGTGTAATCCTAACTATCCTAGGCATGGAATCTGAGATAATCAAACATTTTACTGCTATGCATATGAATGATCACCATAACCTTTTTTCTTTTTTGTCCTTTTTGGTGAAAATTTGAATGATAATTCTTCTTGGTGGTATGGCAGGTGGGTTAGATATGGTTGTGAAAGGGCAGATGGCTTGGTAGGCAAGTAAGGGTCTTATCCTATCTTTCTGGATTCTTTTTCCACAAATCAACCTCAAAATAGGCCACTACATGTCGTCCTACAGGATGTTCTAATGCACTTACAAGATGTCCTAATGCTCCTACAGGATCCCTTGTATTCCTACAGGATCCAGCCAAAAGTAATAGAAGTGATTTGGAAGGTGGTATACAGCTTAGGGAAGGTGAATGATGGAAGAAATAAGGCAAGGGAGTGGCTAGGACTTCCTCAGAACTCAAACCAAATTTTGTAAGATGGTTGGATTTTCTCAATAAACATGGAAAGTTTTTCTTATGGAATGATAAATTGGTTGATGGATTTAGTGGCTCTTGGTGATCATGGATGGATGAGGTTAGGTTGGGGTTGTTGACATGAGATATTCCTGGACTATTGAAACTCTTGCAATACACACATTACTGGAATTTACCCATGAATCATGTGAAACAAAAAAGATTTCCAATCAACATAAGAAGACAAAATTCCATTATTTAATTACCTAGTTCAAGCATGGAAATTTTTACAGAATTTTGTGAAACACCATGAGATCTAATACAAGGCTAGAGATAGTAGAGATAACAACTTAAACCTATTCTTGAAAACTGAAAGATGTTGGCCTAAGTAGCAAAAAACCCTAAATTCCATAAGACATCAGAATTCTATCTTTTTGGGGCTGAATAGGAGTTTTTCCTCAAACCACGGTCCCCGAAAGGAGGAGTGAGGCCAAATCCACCCGCTATCAACCTTTCTTGTATTCCTTTATCTCTCTAAAGCTAATTCTAAAGCTATGCACAAATCGAAGCAAACTAATCAAATTCACCAGTACTTGTATGGAACAATACTAAAATCAATTCAACAATTAATGTATGAAATAACCTAGGCATATAAGTACAATAAGAGGAGCCTCTACTAGTAGCGTTGGGCCCTAAACTAGGAGATTTAGCCCTCTAAGTCAACTCAGTGTTGGATCAAGGAAATGCTCACTCTAATTATCATATCAAAAAAATACATAACAGTGTTTTGCCACAATCCTTTAACTTGAAAATGCTTAGTGCTCTTACATAAAAAATCTAAATCCTAATAATTCTCCGGGCATACTTATTTATACAATTGAATTCTCCAATAACTTCCTTAAATCTAGGCAGGCTTGGCTCCCAAACTCAAGATGAACTAGTTATTAACTATCACTGGCTCGACTGCCCATGATCTCCATGACTCAGCTGCTTGCAACTCCGAGCTAGTGTGATTTGAATGAGGGATATTCGAATGGGTGAGGATTTAATGAGGAATATCCATCTCCTGTAATCTCTCCGTCTTGTCTCATTTGAGTTCTTGCACCTTAATTAGCCAAAATTGCCATGATTTGCTCCCAAAAACCTGTAATGAATGCACATTAGACCACTAGACATAATATCTTACTTTTACTCATCTCATTAAGAAAAATATAATTAAAACATGTAAGGAATTATGAGAAGAGTTGATTTTAGTAATCTTGGAGGTGTATTAAGGTCCATATAGTTACCCAATGATGAGGCTCATCACAATACACATGGAAACAAGTGGCAATGACATGATCAAGTGATGATGTGGCAACCATAGGTGATGACATGTGGCACTCATTTTCAACACTTATAGGTGGCTAATTAGATAGGTGGTAGATGACACATGGAAAGTACCTAGGCACGTGGAAGAGGCAGAAAATGGATCATGGCAGTGTGTTGACTTGGCATATAATGTTGTAGTAACATTGCATCTCCTTAAGTCTTGGGATTCACGCCAAGGAGTAGTTTGGAAAAGGTTTCCTATGTATTTCATTTATGCTATAATGGAGAAGAATAAAGAAATTGCACCAAATTAATTGTGGAGAAATGTTTTCTAACCATTTGAGTATTTGAGGATAAGCAATGCTTTACAGTGAAAAGTAAGCACATATCTAAATTTCAAGTGAAGACAAATGATTTGGTCAAAGTTCCAATCCGACAACTCTTTTTGTGGAGGTAAAATATATCGAATCATCCAAATATATGAGAGTAGGAAATGGTTGTTGTTACCAATAACACCCGAATCCAAATTCAATTGTGAAGGTAGATTAGTCAATGTTCCATGGTCATGGTTTTGTATAGATTAAGCCATTGAAATTTATCTAGCCTACAGTTCATCCAGACCTTAAGCAGACCCGTGGCATAAGAAAATATCTATATTGTTGGATATCTAGAGCTTGCACTTTAAGGTTATAGTCCCACACTCAGTTGTATGAGATAATGAAGAAGCCCCTAAAGCTAGAGTGAAAAGTGATCCAAGGAGATAAAATATCCTGGTTTCTAGTACCTTGGTACATATAAGTGAACACAAATCTAGATTTAGTGGAACATTTGTTTGTACAGGGTCACATCATGTGGTTTCATGTAACTAAAGTTAATTCCTTGAGGATCCAAGGATCCATTCATCTAAGTCTTATCCAAGTCATCTAAACCATATTTCAAGCAGAAGAAATTAAAGTAATGATCCAAGTTTTATGGACAATTCTCCAAGGAATGTGGGCCCTGCTAGCATTTGTCTATTTAGTATAAATAAGCTAGAAGAGTTTGGAAGTTGTGTGACATTTCGGTCAATTAATATTGTAATAGTTTTGTTGTATGTGGTCATATGTGGTGGCTCTATTGTGCAAAGTGTGAGATGAGTATGAGAAATGAAGTCTATGGAAGATGTGTGAAACATTTCAATATGGGTGAAGTTTAAAAATTGTGAATTCTATAAGTATGATATGTAGGAATGATTTATTAATGTTTTGTTGTAAAGAAGAAGAACAAGGTGTGGCCTCCAAGAGACTGGAGCATGTAAGTGCAGAACAAAGGAGAAATGTATGAGGGCTATGGATAAAATAGAGTTGAAGACATAAATCAAGGTGTGATATGAAAAATTAGAGGAGAACTCGAAGAAAGAAAAAATGAATCAGAATCATGAAAGTTGTATTAACAAGAATACATGTGGATCCGAGTTTGAAAAATTTATGAAAAAGGGATCTAATAGGTAGCTCAAGTTGGTTCCAACATTTCTTAGGGGACTAGTTTCTCCATTTGGTTGGTGCTAGTAAAGCATTTTAGGTTGGTTCTTACATTTCTCAAGGGGCTGGTGTCTCCTTCTAGTTGGTGACAATAATGATTTTTAGGTTCATGTATGTATTTCTCAAGGGACTGGTGTCTCCTTTTGGTTAGTGTTAATAAAACATTTCAAAATGTTGGTATCTCCTTTTGGTTGGCACTAGTAAAGCATTTTAGGTTTGTGTATACATTTCTAAGGGGACTAGTGTCTCCTCTTAGTTGGTGCATTTGTGTATACATTTCTAAGGGGACTAGTGTCTCCTCTTAGTTGGTGGTAGTAAATCAATGTAATAGTAGGTTGGTGCTTACAAGACCATTCAATAATAAAAGAAGTTTCTTATATATATATATGGGTTTTATTTTTATGTTGTTCATGGGATTGATATTAAATATGCATTGAAGTGTTCTGATTGGTTAATATTGGTCATTATATCGATTCACTGCCCCCCCTTGTATAATCATATTTCCAACAAGAAATATATTCTTCCTTAGTAGTGGATAAATCATTTTTTCTTGGAGCTTTGATATCCAACCAATAAATCCTCCTACAAGAGTAAAGACATAACTTGAAGTAGATCCCCTCTTGTTCAAATCACTTGCAAAATCTAAATAAACATAACCACAAATAGAAACACTACAACCGTTTTGGGTGATGCAATAACCACGTGTGCCTCTATGATATTGAAGCACCCATTTCACTACATTCCAATGCTCTCTTTTTGTAATTTCAATTTATCTACTTACAATACCCACTATATATGTAATAATTGGTCTAAAATATATAATTGAATACATTAAAATTCCTACCTCATTTGTATATGTCACATGAGACATATAATCCTTTTCTTCTTCACCTTTAGGACATAAAGCTAAAGAAAGATTAAAATGGGAAGCTAAAGGAATATGTACAAGTTTCACATTATGTACACCAAATTTTATGAGTATTTTCTCCACATACTTATGTTGTGATAATCTGACCTTACCATCATTATTATTTCTATTTATTTCTATGCCCAATAAATTATTTATTTCTGGTTGCTCCTAGGTTCATCATATCAAAATTCCTATCCAATTGATCCTTTAGCATATTGATCTCATCCATGCTTAATTTGTTTGCAACAAATATACTATGAACATATAACCCAAAGATAATAAATATATGATTCAATTTTTCTAAGTAAACATAATGGTCATAATCACTTCTAGTATAATCTTGGCTAACCATGAAAGAAACAAACTTCTCATACCATTTCCTAGAAGACTATTTTAGGTCATAAAATCACTCTTGGACTTGCAAAAAAACATTCTTTTGTGATGTTGAATGAACCCTTCTATTTGTTTCATGAATATTTCATTATATAAATCTTCATGTAAAATTGTTTTTTTAACATCTAATTGTTCTAACTCTAGATCAAGTAAAGAAACTAGTGTTGATAGGATATAGATAGGAACACATTTAGTAACTATTAAAAGTATCTCATTGAGATCAATACATTCCATCAGGGAATTCCCATTTTCTATTAGTCTAGCATTATGTCTGTCAACTTTACCATTAATACCCTTCTTGAATTTGTAGACTTAATTACACCCAATAATTTTTCTATCTTTTGGAAGTTTGACTAGGTCCCATGCTTTTCTTTTCTCCATGGAATCCATCTCTTATTTCATCTTATATCTTCCATTTAGCATTATAGACATCATATATTGCTTCCTAATTAAAAGAGGGTTCCCCATCATCGATAATCAAACCAATAGATGAAACCCAAATGGTATATCTTTTAGGAGGATTTCTATCCCATGTAGATCTTTTCAATGTTGGTTCTGGAATTCTTGCTTCCTAGTCTTTCTACATGGTTGAGTATCCAACTAATTTTTTTGATTTAGTGGTACTTGTTCCTATTTCGAATCAACTATTACAATGTCTAATTTATTGAGGGTGGGGGGGTTTATCAAATACTACATCTCTACAATGATGAACTTATGGGGAGTAGGATCCCACAATCTATAGCCCTTGGGTACATTATCATAACCAACATAGACATACTTCTTTGATTTTGGATCTAACTTCAAACTTTGGTTTTTTAGGAACAAGAGAATGATATTCACAATAAAAGTTTTTTATATTTGAGTAATCACAAGGATGACATATCCATACCCCTTTAGGAATTTTACAAACTATTGCAACTAATGATGAACTATCCACGAGATAGAAACTAGTAGTGATTATTTCTGCCCACAACTCTTGTTGCAAATTGGCATTATTGAGCATGTTTTTCTCTGTTTATAGAAGAGTCTTATTCATGCATTCTACCAGACTATTTTTCTATGGATTTTATAGTGTGATTTTATGCCTTTTGATCTTGTCTTATTTGCATTTTTATTTTTTTTCTAACGACATGAAATCACGTCCATTATCTTTTCTTAAATTATTGATTGTACTATCAATTATATTTTCTACCATAACTCTAAATTGTTTAGATATATTAAACATATCAAGTTTACTTTTTAGACATAGACCCACCCTTCTAGAGAAATAATCTATAAATGTTACAAAATATGATGATCCTACAAAAGACCTACTAGGGATGGGACCAAACATATAAATGGATATGCCATAGAACGCCTATACTAATATGACTTCCTAATTCAAACTTTTTTCTACATTGCTTTCCAAAAATACAATGCTTGTAGAAATTCAAATTCAAATATTTTAAATATGGAAGTAATTTGTAGTTTACCAATAATTGTAGCCATTTCTTGCTCACATGACCTAGTTAGTTATGCCATAAATGAGTATATTTATTTATATCCTAAGATAGCTCCATTGTTTGATTTTTTTAAGTACCCCCTCTAGCTTGTAAATGTTTCCAATGTTTGTAGACTTCATAACCACCAAAGTGTGCTTGGAAACCCTTAGTGATTTATCTGGATTTATGAAGGGAACAAAGTGAAATGCATATTTATAATAAAACATAGAGATACAATAAAAATGGACTTCTATTAATAAATGGAAGGTGTTTAAACTATAAAAAATGTACAATGAAACAAACTCGCTCAAATGATGGTAGCTTATCTCTGACAAAAGATGTGATGACTAACTGCATTTTCCAAAGCACATTATAATGAGGCCAAAAGGCCCTTTTCAACATAAATCAACAATTAGAAAACCATAAACATCAAAAAAACTAACCATAGGAGATGAAATGCCAAAAGGTTTGTGGCCCTGATGGGATTACGTTGTACTTTAACTTCTTGGGGTCGTAAATTTTGCATACGATTTATGTTTGGTGTTCTTGGAATCTCATTGGAAAGGTCTAGTTAAGAAGTATATAGGCCCATAAAACGTCAAAACTACATCATTTATGGCCTCGAAATGGCCTTAGAAGTTCAAGACCCAAAAATTTCTACAAAAAATGCTAAAATAAAAAATTGTGCTTTGAACCAATGGAATAACTTGGTTCCCACTAATATCCACTTAGACTAGTGCTTCCCCATTAGGAAGTGGTCATTTCTATTGCATTGAGTGCCTTCATCAGATGGGTAAATTTTTGCTAAACGTGTCCCAATATGAGCCACTTGCCTTGGTGCAAGAGTTATCCTGCTTTGGAAATTTGTAAATCTAGATCCTATGTTGGCAGGTGCCCTTAAACTTTATGTCCATGATCTAATCAATGGTTACCTATGCCATCTAGTCGAGGTCGATCTATGAAGGTGTAAACTACTCTATTATCTCTTATATGTCAAGTAATGGTGGAAAGTATGTCCAAAGGAGGTTTACATTGAAAATGTGTGTAACCCAAGGAAGGGGGGGAATACTTAGCTCACAAGAATTATCGCCCACAACCTTGGTGATGGTCAAAGGGTCATAGTGAATTCGATGAAGCTTTTGATGGGGTCCTATAAGGCACTCTTTCTACAAATGAAACCAAACCATATCTCCCACTAAAATTTGTGTGGCAGTCAATTTTGATCAAGGCTCTACTTGTACTTATTATTGGCTTTCTACAAAATATCATGGACCTATTAACAAATGTGTTGAATCCATTGAATGAATTTGGTGGATTTTCCAACCTCAACGTGAGCATGGGAATTTTTTTCCTATATAAATGCAAGGGGTAGTGGTACATCAATAGGACCTAACATTTGAAATCCCAAAACTTCCTAGAAAGGGATATTTCCAATTAAGCTATGGAGGCTTTTATTGTAGTTGTGTTGAATAAAGGGGATACTTTCATCCCACGTGTGTGGATGCTTATATTTGTACATGCACAAGATATGCATGATCATTATGGTGGTGACCTTTGTTTGGCCATTAGTTCAGGGGTTGAAGGAAGTGGATTTGGTGAGATTGGTGGTTAATAGTGATCAAAGGCTTGACCAAAATGTGCTTAGGAACCTACTATCCTAATATGATATGATGGTCTATGGTATCCCAAAATGTGCCCACACTTATTTAAAGAATTTCTTGGCAATGGCCTCCACTATGATATTCTTCTTATAGACTATCAAAATGCGTGTATTAGAAAATTGATCAATAGACATGTAGGCACAATCATTTCCATACTTGGCTCAAGGAAAACTAGACATATACTTCATCGGGAGTAGGTATACAGGTGTATATGCCTTGATTTTTAATGACTGGTTTGGTAATGGCATATGTAGTGCAAGCCCTAATATATTTGTTAACATCCTATTGAAATTTCAACCAATAAAAACACTTTTATAGCATAGCCACTACCATTTTCATGCCAAAGTGTCCTACCATCCAACTAGAGTGAGCTTCCCAAATTATCTTTGCACACTCGCTTCAAGGAACACAAAGGTTCCCTAGATGGCATAATAGTCCATCTTAAAGATGGAAGTTAGTGATGATTGTTCTTGCGCTCAACATCTAGTAGGTGGTAATGAAGTCAGGATAACTCTCATAGAGTTGGGGCCACTCGAAGGCTTCATGTTCAAAATAATGGAGCACTACAATCAATGTTGGAACTGGAGGTTGAATAAAGAAGTTAGCAACACTATTGGTGCTACCTATCTTATATTCGACATTGAGATGAAATTATTACAAGTATGTGGACCACTTTTGATGGCAATCATCCCATAATTTTCCTTATGTCTGCATGAACTATTGAAGCCTATGATTAGTATAAATGATTATCTCTTTCTTGACAATTTAATGCCTCCATTGGTGGAAGGATTATACAATGGAATATATTTATTTTTCAAAAGGTGGGGTACTTACTAATGGCATCTGATAATGTCTTACTATGGTAAGCCACTAGATGATTGCTGTTGGGTCAATTAATTATCTTTTAATTAGGATCAATTGATCACTCTCATACATAAATTATCAACTATGGTAGGTATTTTTATTTTAAGGTTATTACGTAAAGTATATGAAGGTAGAAATGGTAATTAACATCTAATGCCAAAGTCTCTGTGAACATGACACACAATCAAAATCAAGTCACTGTAAATACTCATTATCAACATCCCAAAATCATCACTATCACACTTCAACATCAAAAGCAATTTGCACATCGTTCTGAAATGAAAACACACTTACGTAATAAGAGAACTCAATCACTCAAGAATCAAGATCACTCTTGCAGAAAAGGAAACAACACTCCTAGAAAGAATTACAGAATCCATTCAACCAAAACCTCACTCAATTGATAAACTCATTGCAACTATCACTTCATCAATATGTGTAATAACACCATAACAAACATGCAAATGCATCTAATAAAACCCAAAGATTATAGAAACAAAATACTAAATAACACACATTGATAAGCGAATCAATTTGCGACCTACACTATTACATAAGTAATCAATATCAACTATTTTATAACTCAAGAAATCAGTAACTGCAATATATTAATGAAGATCTATAATAGTGATGGTGAAATAACAGAAAATATAATTGAGAGGAAATTGACACATTTCTATACTTCCTTACTATCACCAAAGAGGAGGGCCCTTCCTCCTTAGTAGGGGGTTGGTAGAAATCACAAGCTAAGTCAATGCATTATTATGAAACCAAAAACCATAGAGTTTGCATTAATATAAAAAAAATGATTGCAAATACATAGTCTCTCCAAAAATAAAATGGTATCATAACCCCTGCCCGAGGTAGAGAACTTCTTATCTTATAGATTACATCATGTATATTCGTAAAACCATAATTAGCTATGAGAACCGCTTGATTCTCATGTTATTCAAATTGAGAATCTTACGTAACAAATTACAAGTAGTTTACTGAGAATAAAATAAAGTTATAATAGTTTCTCCAAAGAGAGGGAGGCCAAGAACATAAAACCCATAAATTTCACAACCAAGTTGGTTGCATCATCGAAAAATAGTTTTCCATGCTGGCACAACTATCTATATTGACTATGATTAAGTGACAACCTATGTTGACTCATTTTGATGTTGTCAAGAAAACATAGCATTGTTAAATAGAGTATTAGCACCATGGTAGTAGTGCCAACATATACTCGCCTTGGAGTATCGATAGCACAAAACCTAGAGAAAAAAACATAGCGTACAAACATCAAACTCCAACAAGCTAGACTACCCTAAAACAACCTCTTTGTTAATCTTATTAATGCAATAAATCAAAATAGTCAAGCTCTTATCAAAGTACAAGAAAAATTGCATAAACTTGGGTGACATAATAGAGTGGCATACATCAATCAAAAAGGCGATTAATGGAGTAACAAATTATGGCTATAGGAGTAAATATAATGGAAAAGATAAACAAATGAAGGTAAAAAGGATTGCAATTCCACATCCCAACATCTCCCCCAAACTGAAGAAACTACAAGTCATAATATAGACCCTTTAGTAATTTTTCAGTGCATGTTATAGTTCAAATAAATTCTATACTATTGCTATATCATCTATGAAAGTATTGTAACCTTGAGTAATAGTTAAATATAGTCACCATATCTCTACCTTTGTTGGATTTAGCTGATACAAATGTTGAAACTTAGCTACAAGGAGCCATATCAATGGGAATTCAAACTTTAGCCCAAGCCAATTGGGGCCACGTGTCCTGATATAGTCTATGTTCTTAGGAACTTTAGAAAGAGCATGAACAAAATTATAGAAATATTAAGGGTTCATTTTTCATCTTTCTATCACGTACTTCTAACCTTAACTTACTTCCATCCATTGCACCCCGTCTCATTAACTCAATTCTCTAAGACCTTATTTATAACTTTATGCACCTCATCCCTTCTCTCTAGACATTCTAAGAAATTATTGTATGTTCTTAATACTTCTGCAATAAAACCTTCTCTTCTTGAATATACAGTGGATTTCCTTCTAGGTTTGTTGTTACAGAATAATGAGCTTCTTTCCAGTTGATTTCATTCTACATAAAGGAAGTAAATTCCCTCAGTTGGATGTTGGGATCAATATAAATACCATCTTTGGAAACAATAAAGCCCAAGAGCTTTCCTTGATCTAGAGCAAAGAAGGATATTTTGGGATTAAGTGAAATACTATACCTTCTACAACGTTTAAAGATTTGATTCAAATCATGTAAATGGTTAGATCTCTTTTTAGAAAATACAGTGATATCATCTAAGTAGACGACTACTGTTTTGTTGATCAATCCTTTGAAGGCTATATCCATTGCTCTTTGGAATGTAGCTCCTGCGTTAATAAGTCCAAAAGGCATTTCCTGATAGACGTAAGTTCCCCATTTTGTTCTGAAAGTAGTTTTGAGTCTGTCATTAGGATGAACCAGAACTTGGTTGTATCCTGAAAAACCGTCTAGAAAGGATATTAGTTCAGAACCTGCTATTGAATGGAGTATTTGCTCCATGGTAGGTAATGGGAAATTATCTTTTTGACTTTCCTTATTCAGATTTCTGAAATCAACACAAATCATAATGTCACCATTCTTCTTCCTAACAGGCACCATGTTGAAGACCCAGTTTGAGTTCCGAACAGGAAAAATAATCTTTGCTTTCAAGAGTTTATTGAGTTTTGATTTTATCTGACTCTCTAAGTTTGGATGTATTTTCCTCAATTTTTGTTGAAATGGTTTTTGTTCAGGTAGCATTGGAATGGTATGCTGTATGATAGATATGTCATATGTTTTTAAATCATCGTACCTCCAAGCAAAGACATGTTTATTTTTTTTTAATAATCTAATAAATGCTGTTCTTTCCTGTTCAGAAAGTCCTAATCCCAAATTGATATTTTGAGGGTTCTACTCAGTACCAAGATTTATCAATTCAAACCTTAAGGTAGAACTTTGGAGTTTTGAATTGGTTACATGTTTGAACCTGTCTTTAATGTCATAGAGATCTTCAAGTTTAACCACAGGTTTTGGTATAGAGTTTTCCTCATGCTTTTCTT
>APFE030296207.1:13107-121292 GCA_000404065.3 Pinus taeda
GGTGAATGAGGTGGACAGAACCTTCGGAGGTTTGAGTGGTTGAAAACTTTTCCCAAAATGGTTGGCGCGATTGCGACTTTGGGACAGAGCACTAATGGCGCGCCCTCTCATTAGGATTTTCCCATTGGCGCGGGCATAACACAGGGCACCAACGCTAATGCAAAAAGGGCTATTTTTAGGGGCAATGAGAAGGAGATGTCTTAAGGGCATATGAAGCTCATGTTTAGAGGTGGATAAGGCGAGTGGTTTCAAGTATTGTCACTTCTCACAAGTCCCGGAATGGGTCTTCCAAGATGCGGGAGAGGGGTAACAGGGACGGTGACAAACGGTGACAAATTACTGTGTAACATATGCCCCCTAAAGCATGAGGCCCGAGAGAGAGAGAGGGGTGAAGTGCTTTACAAGAACATGTGTGACTGAAACACTACCGCCAGAGAACCTACGAAAAGAAGTACAACTGATATCTCAAGTACATGATAGATATGTGGTATGGGCGCAGCTATCTGTAACAGAGTATAAAACTGGATCCCAAGCATGGACGCAACCATCCGATGAGGATCGATGAATGGACTCAGGTATGGTCGCAGCCATCCAATGAATGAGTCATGTAATGATTACAAAAATCCACAAAATGCAACCCGGATCTCAGTATGCATAATCCGGGGTCTTGCGCTCCAACTCGATCCGAACATAGTACAAGTTCAAGCATGTGAATACAGGAGTCGAAGTCGAACATGCATGAACATCGTCTGATTACCAGCCAATGATGAAAAATGTTAACAGACGCGAGAGGTGCCACCAATAATGACGATGGTCCTCAAGGTACTATAGGTACAATCCATGGCGTGTGAATGAGTGAGCCGGTTTCGAACACCCGTAGAATCATCCGATCGGAGGCCAATGATGAAAACCTCGCGTCGAACACGAAGAACCTGCCATTGAGGCATGCAGGCTCCAAGGTACCCAAAGGGAGTCTCTAGGTCACCTTCCTGGATAATGAGCTGAAGTCAACAGGAAGTGATCTTGATCGAAGGTGGGCCATAATGTTTCCCACATCATCGACACGAGACAGAGAGGTATAACATGTTTTGTGTGAGATATCGGAAGGAGGTTGAGTATTCTGCAGAGGTCAACTTCTCTTGAACATGTCGGTGGCACAACAACGGATTTGGAAGTATTTGATGTCAAATGATCAGGGGTCATGACGACAAGGCAATGAGCAGATGAATGGTCAAATAGGATATCCCAAACCCACGGAGGCAAGTTTGAAATAAGATGAGATGTCCCCACCCAGACACGAATGTAGACAAGTGCCATGTTCAAGAGTGACATACTGCCGACGACAATGATTACGGTTCCTTTATTACCCCACCATTTTTGGTGAGTACCCCGGTTATTTTTGGATGGCAAGCTTGACGGGGATAGCATATGCTTGAGAGGTGTCATCACAACGAAACCGATGTCATTAAAGTTTTAACGAGTCTGACAAAGGAAAAACTCAGCGTCTTTTCATGTTTAGAGAGTTTGAAAAGACAGCAAAAAGAAAACTCCATGGGTGTCCTTTCTCGTAAAGTTGTGTCTCTCGAGCTCGAAAAAGTATAAAACCATGCTCGAAAGAACTGCTCGGCCATTACGACCGAGGAGTACTTTTCGTGAGTAGTGACACTGACCCGAAAACGTAAAAAAGTGATCGATATCACGTCGTTTCGTTACCATTAACGAACCTGAAACGACAACAGCCCGACGATCTTTTCATTTTTTATACGGTCATAAAAGAGTTTAAAGACGACCGCCTCTTTTGTACTTTTAACGAGTCAAGAGGAACAACTCGGCAATCTTTTCATGTTTAGCAAGTCAGAAAAGAGTTGAAAGATGACTCCATAGTGACTTTTTTGTGTATTTACCGAGTCCGAAAAAGTATAAAATACAACTCGTTTCACCATAGAAGTTGCGTAAAAGACCTGTCGTTGTACAAGAAGTAAGCGAAAATCCATTCTCGACCAAAAAATATATTAAAATATTAAAAAAATAACCCTTTTAAACCTAAAAATAAGTCAAAAGGTCTATAAATATGGTGAAAATGTAAAAAATAAAATTACTTTTACTTTTTACCTCTTGAATAGTAGTAGTGGTCTATTTCGGGAGCGAACTTCAGGTGGTGATTACAGCCAATCCATGCAACCATTCAAGATTTCGTCGGCTCCAGGTAAGAGGCGTTTTCCTTAGCTCCATTTCCATACCTTTTTTTATGCATTTGGAGAGGTAAATCCCCTCTACAGATAGAGGTGATCCCTACTAGCCCAGAACGGGTCTAGCAACAATCAGACAATGCTACCACGCAAGTCCCTAATTGCAAATAAAAGGCAGGTGATGAAGACCTACTTGGATTCCAACGCTTTTGTTCGTAGAAGAGACGACGCCCATGCTCCTTTGCTTTGGCCGGTCACAATCCCCCATGATCTCCGTGAATGGACACCTGCACACAAAGAGACCAACACAAACACAAGCGTGAAATCTAATAAATGCAATTATACATTAGTCAGGAAGGATATATCTCAACATTAACCATTACATAGACAATGAGAGTGGAACCATAATGATAGTCATCTATTATTAATAATCAACAAAGGAGAATACAACCAGCGTCCTGACGTCAAGTCCTCCTTTGGCTGGGTGCTCAGCTACACAAGTCTTGCAAAGCTTGAAGGGATGAGGGACAAGCCTCTCTCTCTTTGGTGACAAGATCTCCTTACTTAGGTTAAGCCTTATGGACACAAAGAAGGCTCTTGCAACTCTAATCTCTTGATATCTTCCTTTCAGCACCAATATTATTACCACTACCACTAGCTTGTTCAAGGCATGGAGACAAGCTTTTATAGATGAAAGAGGAAGAGATAGGATCAATCACAACAATCATGGATTTGGCTTCATCACTTGGAAAATTCCATGGAAGGGTGGCAAACTACTTTCCATTCAAGGAGATTCGAAGCCAAAACATCCTCACTTAACATAGATTCAGTTGGTGAATGAGTTGGAGAGAACTTTCAGAGGTTGATTGGTTAGAAACTTTGCCCAAATAGGTTGGCGCGATTGCGACTCTGGGACAGAGCGCTAATAGTGCGCCCCTTTTAGAGGATTTTCCACATTGGCGTGGGAAGGACACAGTGGTCCCGCGCTAATGTAAAAAGGGCTAGTTTTATGGGCAAGCTGCAGGAGATGTCTTCAGGGCATGTGAAGCTCATGTTTAGAGGGGAATGATGCAAGCGGTTTCAAGTCTTGTCACTTCTCACAAGTCCTGGAATGCATTCTCTAAGGTGTAGAAAAGGGGTAACAAGGATGGTGACAAACGGTGAAAAATTACTGTGTAACAGATGCCCTCTAAAGCATGAGGCCCGAGAGAGAGAGGGGTGAAATGCTTTACAAGAACGTGTGTGACTGAAAACACGGCCATCAGAGAACCTGCGTAAAGAAGTACAACTGATATCTCAAGTACATGATATATGTGGTATGGGTGCAGCCATCCGTAACAGAGTATATAAAAGCTAGATCCCAGGTATGGGCACAGCCATCCGATGAGGATCTATAAATGGAATTAGGCATGGTCACAACCATCCAAGAAATGAGTCATGTAGTGATTACAATAATCCACAAAATGAAACCCGGATCTCAATATGCACAATCCGGGGTCTTACGGTCCAACTCGACCCAAACACAGTACAAGTTCAAGCATGTGAATACAGGAGTCGAAGTTGAACATGCATGAACATCGTCTGATTACCAGTCAATGATGAAAACTGTTAATATACGCAAGAGGTACCACCAATAATGATGATGGTCCTCAAGGTACTATAGGTACAATCCACGGCGTGTGAATCAATGAGCCGGTGTCGAACACCTATAGAATCATCCGATCGGAGGCCAATGATGAAAACCTCGCGTCGAATACGAAGAACCTGCCATTGAGGCATGTAGGCTCCAAGGTACCTGAAGGGAGTCTCTAGGTCATCTTCCTGGATAATGAGCTGAAGTCGACAGGAAGTGATCTTGATCAAAGGTGGGCCATAATGTTTCCCACATCATTGACATGAGATAGAGAGGGATAACATGTTTTGTGTGAGATATCGGAAGGAGGTTGAGTATTCTGCAGAGGTCAACTTCTGTTGAACATGTCGGCGGCACAACAACGGATTTGGCAGTATTTGATGTCAAATGATCAGGGGTCATGATGACAAGGTAATGAGCAGATGAATGGTCAAATAGGATATCCCAAACCCACGGAGGCAAGTGTGAAACAAGATGAGATGTCCCCACCTAGACATGAATGCAGACAAGTGCCATGTTCAAGAGCGACATACTGCCGACGAAAATGATTATGGTTCCTTTATTCCCCCACCATTTCTGGCGAGTACCCCGGTTATTTTTGGATGGCAAGCTTGACGGGGATAGCATATGCTTGAGAGGTGTCATCATGAAGAAAACCCATGTCATTAAAGTTTTAACGAGTTTGACAAAGGAAAAACTTGGCGTCTTTTCATGTTTAGAGAGTTTGAAAAGACAGCAAAAAGAAAACTCTAGGGGTGTCCTTTTTCGTAAAGTTGTGTCTCTCGAGCCTGAAAAAGTATAAAACTATGCTCAAAAGAACCGCTCGGCCATTACGATCGAGGAGTACTTTTCGTGAGTAGTGACACCGACCCGAAAAAATAAAAAAGCGATCGATATCACATCATTTCATTACCATTAACAAACCTGAAATGACAACGGCCCGATGATCTTTTCATTTTTTATATGGTCGGAAAAGAGTTTAAAGATGACTGCCTCTTTTTTACTTTAAACGAGTCAAGAGGAAAAACTCGGCAATCTTTTCATGTTTAGCGAGTCAGAAAGGATCTGAAAGATGACTCCATAGTGACTTTTTCGTGTATTTACCAAGTCCGAAAAAGTATAAAATACAACTTGTTTCACCATCGAAGTTGCGTAAAAGACCTATCGTTGTACAAGAAGCAAGCGTAAAATCCACTCTTGACCAAAAATATATTAAAATATTCAAACAACAACCCTTTTAAACCTAAAAATAAGTCAAAAGGTCTATAAATATGGTGAAAATGTAAAAATTAAAATTACTTTTACTTTTTACCTCTTGAATAGTAGTAGTGGTCTGTTTGGGGAGCGAACTTCAGGTGGTGATTACAGCCAATCCGTGCAACCATTCGAGATTCCATCGACTCCAGGTAAGAGGCGTTTTCCTTAGCTCCATTTCCATACCTTTTTTTATGCATTTGGTTCTTGATCGTGCCTCTGAAAGGAGGAATTCAAATTTTAGGGCTGCGCCCCATTAGTGCGGGTATCTGGCACGGACCCATGCTAATGGGATAATTTTCCTAAAGGGGTCGTGCCATTAGCGCGACTGTTTTGAAAACAATCGCACTAACCGCGTGACCTAATTTTTCACATGGAATTCCCATTGCATTTGAATTTTTTCCGGTTTGTTGATTAACCAGGGTTTTAATAATGATTTATTTATCCTTGTGGGTGCAGGAAACAAGCAAAAATGGTGGTGAAATGGAAAGAACGGGAACATGATGCCGTGGATGCCTTGGGCATCGAGGATGAGGGATGTATAAACGCTTTGAGGGACTTGGCCTCAAGAAGTTCTTCCTCACATCATATATGCGATCTCAACCTGAGTTGTTGCAGTTCATAATTGATGCTTGGGATGTGGATGACCAAGTATTTCGCCTACGGGGCCAAACCTTAGAGATGGAGGTGTCTGATGTATACTTCATTATTGGGCTGTCACGGAGAGGGGCAAACCCTATTTTGAATGGAAGTAGACCTTCGGAGAGAAGGTAGGTGAAGTAAAGGCCTAAGTGTGTCCAGAGGCACAATTTGGGAGAAACAGTGCCAAGGTGGCTATCAATACCATCCAGGACTTGACTCTCAAGGCGATATTATTCACCATCATGCGTGTAGCTAGGGTATAAGCGCCCCATGAGGTGAACAAGAATCATCTGTTACTAGCAACATAATGCCTCAGCCCCACCATCTTTGATTGGGTTACAGCGGTGACTACCAACATCAAAAGGCAGCTTACAAATTGTAAGCGTGCAGGAGTGAAACAGTTCACGTATGGCTCGATTGTGGTGTTGTTCTTCTTGGAACGATTACTGCTTTTCCAGATCCAGGGAGTTGTAGTGGCCAATCCATAGCCACAAGAACCTAGGATGGCTCGCTGGGCAGCATTGATGCCCAGAGGAGGAGGGGGCCAGGAGATGTCTTGGTGGCTTGAATTCTACATATGGCTTCGTCGTCAGCTGATCATGGTAGAGGATTGGCCATACGCAGGGACCAATTTCATGGGGGACCCAGACCTCCCACTGCCAGAGGGAGAGGAATGGGACGAGGAGTTAGGTATGATCTCTTCGTTTTTGATGTTTTATGTATTTTCATTTTTTTTTTAATACATGCCTGTTCTGATGACGGTTGTATGTATATGCAGATGTTGGCCCAGAGCGACCAGCCGGCTTGTCTCCTGTAGCGCGGAGGGGCCAACCCGTAGCTGACGCTCAGGTAGGGGGTGCTGTGGGGGAAGAGTTGATACAGAATCTCGAGGGACTCACCCAAGGGATTCCAGGTTACGCTAGATTGGCGGACGTGCCTTTTGCATACCAGAGGCACACAGTAGGGGTGGCGACTTGCGTTCATCGTCTGTTGAGATAATTGGTGCGTGCGGTGACGTGCTATCATGAGCACCACCGCGATTAGTCTTGTAGGTTTACTTTCTGCATATTTTTTGAGAGACATGTGCCTCAGATGTACGGAGAACCCAGACTCTATCTAGACATGTACACTTATTTTTTGAGCGCCTCGGTGCGCCACACGAGACATGTACACTTATTTTTTGAGCGCCTCGGTGCGCCACACGATATATATATATATATATATATATATACATATATACATGTTGTTATGGTTTATTGTATTTTATGCTTCTTGTATTGTGTTGATTCACATATTATGCAAATGTCTGTCCAATACATAATTAGCTAATGCATCGGTTAACATATTAAGTCGTCTTTGAATATGTTGATAAGTAATGAAATCAAAATCCCTTTCTAATAACTTAACATGTAAATACAACCTTAAAATGCGATGATCTCTAATGGAATAACGTCCGTTGAGCTGGTGGACTACAAGTTGAGAATCCAAGTTTACAACCAATGTGCGAATGCCGAGGTTAATTGCCTCAACTAATAATTCAATCATAGCACTATATTCAACCACATTGTTCATCGTACAACCCAGACACACCCCTTGAAAATCTACTAACTCACCATGAGGATCGTAGATCACCCATGCCGCAGATGACAAGTTGTGAGTACTGCGGGAAGCACCATCAGCGAAACCAACGTAAGGTGATCCAGACATTTGTTCAAGAAGCAAAAGACACAATAAGCGGTAATCATGCCGATATACCTACAAAAACTAAACAAACACGCACACACAACACACTGCTGAAAGCATACGTATGTACAAAAGTAAAGTGCACGCATGTTACTTGGTTCAAGTCAAGCCCATTTCGGGACTTGCCTTATCGCACTGTTGCGTAACCGGCCTAGATAATGTAGGCGTAGTCTCGGCCTATTTTATAAAATGATCAACAACACCGATGATCTGTCCATGCCCCCCGGTCGAGCGAGGGTTACAAGCTAGAGGATCAATGCCCCCTTGTGCAGAGGGACCGAGGGTCGCAACAGAGTGCAATGAGGGATCAGAGTGAGTAGAAACCAAACCGAGCAAAGAAAGGTTCAGAGGTGGGAGTGAGAAGACACCCATGAGGGTAGGGTCTTTGAAGAGCCCGGCTCCCACACATAAGGAACGGAGGTATGTTCAACGAAAGGTACATTTCCTTCAGAAGAGGAAGTGAAGAAGGAGAGTTGGTCTACCGTGACAATTTTCCCTTGGTGAGGGAAATAGATGACATAGAAGAGGGATGAAGCCACGGCACGCATGGCATACGTCCAACTCCGGCCTAGAAGGAGGTTGTAAGTGAGATTCACATCAACGACCTCAACTTCTACTTCAACAGTTTTCCCTTCTAAAGTGATTGGCAATCATTGAAGAATACCATAGGGATGAGATTCTCTCCCATCGAAAGCTTCCAAAGTCGTAGGAGACTGGCTCAAAGTCGGAGACCCGATTGCTTTCCAGCAAGCAATAGACATAATGCAAGTCGATGCGCCCTCATCAATAACTGTACCATGGATCGTTTTTGAATTGATGATGACTTGGATAAGAAAAGTGATCTTATGAGGCAGCCTTGGGACATGGCTCTCGAGATCAAAGGTAATCAGATCTGAATCTGTCGGGTCGATGCCACCGATGGCCGATAGCAGGGACTTCCTCTGAGGGGGGCAGCTCTGGAGAACTTCTAAGGCGGACATAGCTAACGGAGCCTGTGCTAAGTCCTCAACTATGCTATAGTGCTGGGCAGCACGAGCATTCAGGTTGTAAGATGATCTCCTGAGTACTCCTTTAGGAGGGGGTCGGATGGTCGTCTCAATACTTGGTCTCTCAATATGGAGCGGACCAGAGCTGGACGAAGGAGCACTTGAGGGAACCTCGCGCTCCTTCTCGGCGGATGACAGATACTCTACTCGAGTCGTTACATGAACAGGAATAGATCCAGCCATGAAGACTTGGGAACCAAAGGGAGAAGAAGACGGATCAGCCACCATTTGAGTTTGTTGAGAGGGGAAAGGTTCTTTAAGAACCGCAGGAACCCCAGGAGCGCCTTTCAACAAACGACTAACTTCGGATCACCTTGGGCAGTCCTTAGTGTAGTGATCCTCCTCACAAATGAGACAAGCATATTTGGGTTTGCGCTTAGCTCCTTCCTCGGCTGGAGGTTTGGAGGATTCCTGTTTAGGTTGTTCAGACTTATTTTTTCCTTTCCCCTTTTTCTTTCCTTTCGAGGCCTTACTCGCCGTGGTGGACTGGCTGGCGTTGACCTTGGAAGTATTTCCAGAATTTGAACCACCCTGAGAAGTGTTTTGGTTAGAAGCATCCGGTTTTTGCTTCCTAGGGTTCGAAGGTGATTTTTAGAGGCCAGATTCACAGAGCCAATAACTCCATCGATAGATGGCTTCGGTAGAGCCTTGGATGTACCGGGTCTCGAGGCATCAGGAAAATACTCATACAAAGTACCTGTCTGAGAGTAAACCAAGTCCAGGTACTGAGCACGTGCAATTTCTTGCTCTTCAGTCACGCAGGCTCCCATAGCAATGTCCCATGCAATCTTAGGGACAAAGGAAGTCATGAACCAATCAGTGAGGAGTTGATCAGAAATCCAAAACTTGAACAACCAGCGACGCCTTCTCCATTCATGTATATGATCAGAGATGTGTGTAGCTGTATCCTACTTAAGAGATGTCAGGAGATGAGTCCCTGTCTCGTACCAAATGGGTAACGGAAAGTGAGTAAGGAATGCCATAGCCAATGAATTAAAGTCTTGAAAAGACGCGCGGGTCAATTCAATATACCATTTAGCGACAGAACCAGTGAGAGTCATTTGGAAGAGGTGAAGTCGAATCAAATCATCAAGCCATGAATTAGATGAACACCATAGGTGATACATCATTACATGGGCTTGAGGATCCTCTCTGGCTTTGCCGTCGAATTTGGGACAGTCGCCAGGTATTTTAGTTGGAACTGGCGGCCATTATGGATTATGCAAAATGGGATCATTTGTTAATTTTGACACATCGGGCAGTTCCAACGTCACTAGAAATGGTAGCTGCGTGTTGAAGGACATCTGCGGATATGAGGTAGGGCCAGAATTCCATCCAGTTGCTGGTTTCCCCCACTGACCTTGTCCTGACGGACTAGGTCCAAAAGGACCCTATCCATAGGAACTTTATCCATAAGGGTTATATCCGGAACCGGATGGTTGATACTGGTTCTGCCCCCCAGCTCCCCATTGGTTACCATACTGCCCTGCAGGTTGTTGATAATTTTGATAGGGGTTGACCTGCGGTTGTTGGTAATTTTGATACGGGGTATATTGATTTTTCCCCTAGGGCTACTGGTATCCATATGGTTGTTGGGCTGCATATTGAGCCTGAGAACCAGGCGACATCTGATAAGAAGGGTGGGATTGGTACCCACCTTGTGACTGGAGACCAGCTTGATTCTGGGGTTGGTAACTGGGTTGAGCCTGAGAAACAGGAACCATCTGAATTCTTGGTTGAGCCCCCTAGAAAGATATCCTTGCGAAGAGTGAGGTTGGGCCATCTGGTTGGAAGGTTGTCCTGGTTGGATCTGAGACGGACCTGCCTGCCCAGAAGGTTGAGCTTGCTGGGCGTTGGGTCATCCTTGCACAACCGAAGATTGTCCTTGTAGACCGGATGGCTGACTAGGCTGAGCAGTGGGCTGGCCTTGCTGTGCGTAAGGCTGGCCATCCTACCCAGAAGGGTAACCTTGCTGATTTCCGGGTTTTCCTTGCTGACCGTAAGGTTGTCCCAGGTTCCCATAGGGTTGCCCCGAAGGGTATCCCTGCTGGGGCCCAGGTTGTCCTTGCTAAGCATAGGTTTGTCTCGGGTTTCCAGAAGGTTGCCCAAGATATGTATAAGATGGACCACGAGAGGCTAAAGGTTGTCCCTGATAGGGTTGTCCTTGCGACCCTCCAGGTTGACCTGGATAGGTCTAGCCATAATACTACTGCCCATGATTAGGCTACGAGTAGGATGGTTGACCGTGGTAGGGTGGTCCTTGGGATGGCTCCGCTTGACCTGGATAGAATTGGCCACCACCATAACTGGTGGTATCCCAAGCCACATTTAACGGAACTGAACCCTCAACAGCGGGCTCAGCTGGCAAGGAGGTGTACAAATAATCATTGACAGGATCATAATAGGGGCCTTGCCCGCCTGGATTCTGGACAGCATGCAAGTACTGGGAATATGCCCCCTGCCGAAATAGCATTAGAAAAAGGCGGGGCACCACTTGCGGGATGGAAAAATCTAGTAGTATGTGCTGATTGACCACTACGTGCTGGGCCTCGGGATGGGCCAGCGACAGTAGTTACGACGGAAGATGCCGTAACGGCACTAGCAACTGGAGTTGATGACACGACACAAATGGTCGGATTGGTTTGAACTGATGTGACAGCAGTATGGTGAACCTAGGAAATGAAAGGTCCTGTAGTGGGAACAACGTTATTATCCCACATAGAAGAGGAACTCACAAAGCCCATGGCATCCCTTAGAGATCTATACCGCGCCGGCACTGTGATACCGAGAGGTGTAACAATGTAGGGTGTAGAGATAACCGAGGATGTAGCCAGGATGGGAGTATCAATACTCAATATAACGGGCGTTCCACTCGATACAGGAGATGTATCCTCCATGTCGGAAGAAGCCATCGGGGATGAAACACCAACAGGAGTAGTGGGAAAATCCTCTTTAGAAGGCTCCCAAACGGGGTTCCAAAACAAGTCGTAAAGCTCGTCCTCTGGAGCACGAGAGTTCAACGGTTGGACACTCGGAACAATAGGGAAAGTTTCGCCACAAACCAGTGTCTCATGGGAAGCAGAAGAAGGGGACCCTTGGTCACTTGGGATGGGAGACGGGATCAATGGATCTGCCAGGATGATAAAGCAAAAATCCTAGACAAGGTAACGCTAAAACACCCTACTCAAAACTAAATGAAAACAAGATCTAACAAGGTAAAGGTAATCGTGGCCAAATAAATTTTTAAGACATTAGGACACAACTTGACCTTTTCATGTTTTAAGAGTCTGTTAGGTTCCTATACCAATAGGTTTCATCTTTCATGATTGACAGTGGAAGGGCCAAATATGTTCATCATTGCAGGCTGCAAAGGTTCCATATTTTGTGTACATACTACAAAAAAAATTAAAAAATTAAAAGAGGGTATTCCCTAAAAGAATAATCAAACGGAAAGAAAATCAAGTGGTCAAGAGAAAAGTGAAAATGAATCCCCAACTAAAGACCAGGAAAATGGCCAGTCAAAATGCCACTACTAAGATCATTTGGCAGTGTCATGTTATCCAAGTACTGCTGCTAATCACACTTGATGGATGGCCCAACAATCTAAACTGGACCATGCCATGGTTAAATTGCTTGTTGCAGAATAGAGAATGTTCCCTGACCAAACAACTCAAGCTTGGTAGATGACTAGCTAGGTAGAGAAATAAAGGTGCCCAACTGCTTAATCTGGGGCCTTGGAAGAAATATGGGTAGATTTTAGATACGAGGGCAGTCAAAAGAAAAGAGGAAGATCAGGGTCTGCTAGTTCGAGTGCACCCACTTTCATGAAGAAAAAATGTTAGGATTACTAGGATGGGTAAGTAGTGCAAGGTTGCGGAAATGGAGAGCCATCACCAATTGGCCAATTAAGTGAGAAAACTTACGCCACTCAGGGTGTGGGCATCAAGGAAAAAGAATGGAGGACAAGCACTAGAAGCATGTCTAACTTCCCGAGTTTCCCCCAAAAGTCATTTCTTACTAACACCCCTAAGGGCCTTGAGATCTGCTCAGGTGTCCAGTTCCACTCCATTACATCACAAACCATTTGGTCAAACCATGGAGTTCAAGCATGAAAAGAAGCCACATTTCTTGTGTAAAAACATCCTTTTTCATCATTTTCATTTATCCTCAAAAATCCGAAGTTAAGTTTCACTTATGAAAACTTGGCTTTACCCCTTCATTCACCTCACAAACCATATTAATCACTAACATACTATCTAGCTCGCTAACTCCCCCCTTCCCCTAAATCTATTACAATCCAATGAAAATCTCCCAAGAACATCTATAAATACCCTCCCCTTAGCACTATAGCTAAATATCCCTCCCTTGGGAAATATTAACCCCTCAAGGGTTAGTATTAGCCCTCAAATCATCCCAAAAAACTATGGGGTTGACAAGCTATGGTTAAAAGGCAAAAATTCATTTCCCTGCCCTCATTTACCCTTTTTCCCCTTTCCTTCACCCTAAACCCATTTATTATAAAGTTTTTTAAATAAAAAACTTGTAAATATAAATGCGCGTTTAGAACCCGTTTATTATAAAGTTTTAAAACTTTAATAAAGTGCGCATAAAACCCTTAACCTAAGGTTTTTTCCCACCTCGCGCGCCCCATTTATTAAACATTAATTTTATAATTGGGCGGGTCCCCCGCTATTAAAACGCTGGCACGTTGAGATCGCCGCCCACCGTTAGATCTTCCGCCCCGCCCATCCTACGGTGGGCGGTCGATCTTCAACCACAACCGCCCGACATTTTGCGTCTGGGGGATGGGCGGTATTGCCGCCGTACCCCCGCTATGCGTCAGGCACCGGGGTTGTTCGCTAGCGCCCCCCCTCCAAACCACTTACCGCCCAAGAGCCTGCCGGGGAGACTGCTTACCGCCCTACCCTCCACGCTGACGTCACGCCCCTGTCAGCGTGATGTCACCCCACTTTGCCGCCACCATGCCTCCACGTCACCCCTGCCCTCCACGTCGCCCTGTCCACCCTGCCACTGTGTCAGTGCCACCTGGGCACCCACGTCACCTGCCACGTCACCTTGTCCGTACCTAGGCCCATGATGATGTCATCATGACGTCATCACAAAAAGGCGCCAATACGCCAAAAATGCATAAAAAGGTGTAAAAAACCGTTATTTTGCATTATTTTCTACAAACGCCGGGAGCTCCACTGAAAGAGAATTTCAACTTCCAACGGTCGAAAAGCAAAAGTAATCTGCCAAAGTTGCTGTTGCCTCCATTGTCAACCCAACCACCTACAATTCAGCCAGTTTGACCGGTGCAAACGCCTCGTACGCCATTAAAACCAGGTATTTTTCCGCTGGCACCCTCTTGTCCACTGTTCTGCATATAAATCCTATTTTCCTGCTTAAGAAACTCAGTTAAAGGACCCACATTGTTGAAATTCACCTCTAAAATCTACCTAAGAAACCCCTGCACGAAGGAAGTCCCAAGGAAACCCGTGACCCACGGTGAAATCTACCTCTTTTTCACAAGAAGCAACTAAAAAAGCCAAGCCACAGGCTAGAAGAACTAAATTGACATTTCCCACACCTCTGCTAAAGCAGTTCTCTGCAAATAACCAGCTAACCAGCTCAAAAACACTCTGCTTCCTCAAAACAGAGTGCCCCACAGATTGATTAAGCCTGTGACAGCCTCCTTGAACTGCCAAAACTGGTCACTGCAAACAGAGAGCAGTAAGCCATTCCTCGGCACTCACATCAAGCTTGAAACATAGTAAACCAACAGCAAGACCAAGACAATGGCCACTCCAGCTGCTCTGGATGTTTTGCCTATAAATCCACCCAACAGAGAGCTAGAAGCTATACCATTGGTGGACAGTGATGCCCTCATCACAGACTTTGCAGTAGAGAGAAACTATTTGCAGACATATTTCCAATTAAGAAACAGTCGCTTGGACAACAGTGACCTGTATGGGGTCTGGCAATCTAATCTACCCACCTACTTCCTGCCTTCTGTCAACATTTTCCCTGAAATCATCCACCTATGTGCAGAGAACTATGACCAGAAACTCAGGGCTGTGAAGTCTCCATCTGGGAGCATCCTCTTCAATATAACTCCAGACTCCATCAACCAGATGCTCAACTACAAACAGACCCAATTGCTATAGCCCTTCTCCATGAACTATTTGTTGGATGAGGGCTCCAAACTTTCTGATTCAGACATTGCTGCCATAGCCAGGAAATTCATGAAGGCAGACTGCCAACCCTCTGGGCCACCTCCTTTCTCCTATGAAGATCTCAATAAGGTTGGCAAGCTACTGGTAGATATGCTAACCTCTGTGCTGGGGTTCACCACAAACAAACATGTTGATCTGACTGTGCTGGTCATGCTCTCTGCATACAGCCTGATGAAGCCCCCTGCTATGAAATACAATTATGCCAAGTACATTGCCGATAAGATACATGATCAATTGACAAGGCTGGACAGGGAGGCAATATTCAGATATTCCTCATACATCTATCACTTATTCTTGTATTACCAGACAGATAGCTTCCAGTGCTCAATCAAGAAGCTAGACTCACAGGGTGAGAGAAGGTCTGTGATCTTCTAGTCTTCAGTCTTCCACCAAGTACAGAATTCCCCTTACTCATACTGCGAATTCATTGATCAGTTTGTATATCCAGTTACATGCCTCTTTAGGAGGACTCCTCCAATCAGATTGTCCAAGGATATGCAGAAAATATTGCAGCTATCCAGAAGCTACAAAATTGGTGATTGGTACTTGTACCAGAACCACACTGTAATCAGAATTTATGGTTGTGAGCTCTGTCCCTACAGGCTCCCAAAGTATGTCCCTATGAGGCTACTTGCCCTGGAGTACTATAGACAGCTTATAAACTCTGACCTAACACACTTTCACAGTGCCAAGAAGAAAGCCAACCTAAAGTTCAGGGACCACTTAGGCCCATTTACCATGAACAAAAAAGATGGTTGGCAAGAAGCTGACCAAATACTAGGACAACAGCTCAAACTCAAGAGAAGCTTATGGTGGGTCCCTTATGACCCTGATGGTTTCATCAGTGCAAGGAGGGTTAAATATAGGCTTCTAGCTAGCCTATAAACATGCCCCACTCCCTCAAGTACAACATTTTGCTAATCAAGATGAATGGGTGCCTGAATCAATAGTAGAGGAATTGACTCAGGAAGACATAATGGAGCAGAATGTAAAGGACTTGGAAAAAACTGTTGACTTGGACTCTTGTCAACAGGTCTTCAAGTAGCCAGTCCAAGCAGGAGAAGGTACCTCTACTACCCCAGCTACACAAGACATCCATCAGGCTCCGGCAACAACAAACACAACAAAAGGAAAGGAGAAAATGGGTGAACAACAGGAGGTAGAAACATGGCAGCCTAGTACTTCAAAGGACCAGCAATCAGGACAGGCCCCTCCCCTGCAAACTGAACAAACTCAAAACCCAGTTTTGCAGACCCCTCTCAATGATGAGAGAGGGAAGAAGAGAGACAGAGAAGAAATCACACCTCCCACAGGGTCATCACAGCAACCAGAGGCCAAGAGGCCGAGGGTAGACCCTGAAGCTGAAGGAGACATAAGTGAAGAGTTGGCAGAAAGCCAAAGGAAGGAAAGACAAACGAGCCAACAGACTTCCACTAGCTCATTTCAGCTAGAACAGGCTCAATAGCATACCGTGGAGGTGTCCTCCTCCAGATAGCAGGGCAAAAAGCCAGCCACAGTTAAAGAGGGCTTCAAGGAGATCAAGGCACAAAATGAGTTGCTAAGAGTGAAGCTCTATGAGCAATTCTTGAACACAACCCCAGCCAAAAAGCAAAGATTAATGGCTGCCTTTGATCTCAAGGAAGAAAAGATGATCTTCACTCATCTAAAGCCCAAAGTTCCACACCCAAAGACCACAACAGATTATTACAAGACTAATCTAGAGGTCTTTGCTAAAGACATACACCCGATGGATCAAATTGAGTTGCACAAACAAACTGGGGAGATGGTGCATGCAACACTTGCTGACTCGGGAATGCTGGCCCATCAGCTAAAGGAATCCCTGAAGAACACAAACAGACAGCTTGATTTGGAAAGGTTGTCCTCCTCCGCCAAAGATAACAGAATAAAGACTTTGGAGGACATAATTATTGATTTGGGACATGACCCAAAAGATCCAAAGGGTGTTAGAGCCCTTATGAAGAAAAAGGAGGATGATATAGCTGCATTGAGGAAACAGGCAAAATTGCCTCCTACCATCCATCGTGACACAACAGAGCTTGCACAAGAAAAACAGGTGGAAAATGTTATGGAGCTGCTCCTAGTCATGAACCAAAGGATACTGCAAATGGAGGCAGAGTTAGAAAAAGCTATACAGGACAAGCAAGGGTTGTCTGCCTCCCAGCCCCCTCAAACTTCAACAAACCTTCAACATGCCCCTCCAGCACAAGTAACGACAGCCCCTCCTACTGCTCCAGCACCTACCATAGCTACATCAGCAACTGGAGCAACAGTAGAAGCCACAGCAGCAACAGAATCTAGCTTGGGCATGGAGGAATTAATGAAGGCTGTTAAAGAGCTGGAAAATCAAGTTACAGAAATAAATATTGCCAAGGAAAAACTGGCCAAGCTGGAGGCCAATTATGACAAATCAAAGATGACTGTGGCAGAAAAACAAAGAGAAATAAAGGCCTTGGAGGCCAAAGTAAAAACTCTAGAGAAAGAGTTGATGCTAGGTAAGACCCTAGCAGAAATAAAAAAGATTATTTGGGCCAAAATTGGCCAATCTATGCAGGACCAATGGAGGTCCATTCAAGCAATTTTTGAACAGGTGGAGCTGATAGAAATAGCTCATGTAGAGATTTAGAGAGCCAGGACAACCCTGGGAATAATGCCTGAGCAGGCCACCAAAATGATTCACTTTCTCAATAACCGCACTAGGGAAGAATTGGCTGCTCTACAAATAGCCAGCAGAATTGATACAATCCTCACTGCCAAAAAGGTACTGACATTGAGGAATTTCACTCAGACACTGGAGAGGAAGTGTCAGAAAATGAAGGTTGAAATAGATGAATTCAGAGCCAAAATGGCTATTTTACAGGATAAAGGACTACCAAGCTTAGTGACTGGTACAGGACAACTACTTTCATATAATCAGTATATGACAAGGTTCAACAACTATGTTGAAAACCAGATCATAGCATCCAGCAGCTCCATAGAAGAAGCAGGGCCTCCCTCCGGGCAAACCCTCTATGACAAGCTGGAGAATCTATTCTTTATAGAGCATGAAATTAATCATCTGTTTGAGGTACCTCCTAATTTTTATAGACACACAGAGGCAGATGAGACAATGGTTAAAATGAGAAGACATCAGTTACATCCAGCTGATTGGTGGCAAGCAATGTTGGAAATATTGCCTAGATAATTCCATTTTGTTTTTTGCCTTTTTGGAGACAGGTCAGCATACAGGTACAACAAGCAGCATACAGATGACCCAACAATCCACCCAAATAGCAGACTAAAATTAACGCAGCATTTAAAGCACTGATACCGCCTACTTTCCACAGCCAAAAGTCAAATCTGTCTGACAAAGGAATGTCGGCTATCTCAACATTTAAAGTTATATTTATGTGTCATTTACTTTTTGTAAGAGAGTTGGTGGTGCAATTTATTACACCATAACTCTCCACTAAGATATTTTATACCCTATTTTTGTATATATATCCCCTCAGATAACGCATTGAGGGTCGGTTGTAATACAATTCTTCCTGAAGAGCTCTGATGTATACTAAAGACTTTTGATAATAAAATTGCTGATGGAGGTTGCTGGTTTCAATGCTGTCTAAGATGGATATGTAAAGCTCTCTGTTGTTGCAGAATTCCTGTGTCATTTGCTGAATCAATAAGTTTCTCTTAACTGTGTATGTGTTTGCTGTTTATTCCATAACTTTGTGTTTTCATAATCTTAGTAAATAGAGAAAAAGAATAGCATAGGATTTGTTCCAAACACCCTATGCTCAATCTCTATTTCTAAATATGTTTTCTGCTGGATTAGCCATAGATATGAATTCTTAATTGCTCATGTTTAAACTTATCCTAACATGGTGAATATTGTTTAAGAATTCTTAACTGCTCTTAAGCATTACTTTCATGTTTCTTCATTAGCATAATGAAAGATTCTTAACTGCCTTTCACTCACTAAATCCCCATTTTCACCAACAAATCTGATATATTGTTTCACACATGCCTAACTTGCTCTGCAGCAACATTTTGTCTTCACAGATCCACTTTCAAAAGCACAAATATCTCAACTCCATTGCCCAATGGAACAAACTGTCATGTAAATCTATACTTCAGTTATAAAAGAATTCACCAACCCACCATATTCAAACAAACAGTGCATCACAACTAGTCTAAAACACTCATCAAACAAAGCTAAACTATAAAGAGAGAGCCCTCTCTGGTTACAGGTAGGCTAGAACCTGTAACTACAAGATTGGTCAGTGGTTACCTCGGCCGTATTCCCTTAAGGAAGCAGGGAACAACCTGAGTGATAACAAATATTTAAAGATTCCCTCCCTGTCTATCTTCAACAATTGTTCATGTATCTTGTTGGCAATAAATTTGGCATAGTTGTATTTGACAGTAGGGGGCAGCTCTGGGGTAAATATAGACATCATAACCAATATAGTTTCATCAATATGCTCACTTGTCTTGAACCCTAGAACAAAAGATATCATATCAACAACTAATCTACCCACTTCATTGAAAGAGGCATAGTGAAAAGGAGGTGGCCTCTTAGGTTGGCGATCTGCTCTCATAAATACTTGGGTAATTCTGGCTATCTCTAAGCTGGAGAGTTTGGGACCTTCATCCAGCAAGAATTTGATGGTAAGAGGAAACTGGAGGTGGGTTGGTTTGAAGTTCAGCATTTGGTTTATGGAGTCAGGAGTAATATGAAAAAGGGTAGTTCCAGATGGAGTCTTAACTGCCCTTTTTGTTGGCTCATAGTTCTCACAGCAGAGGTGAATTATCTCAGCGAAAATATTCATAGAGGGGAGGTAGTATATGGGTAGATTTGATTCCCATATGCCATAGACATCATTTTGGTTTAAGTAACTTTTTATGAGCTCACAGACTGCTTGCAAATGGTTTTGATAGCCTACTAGGTCTTGGATTAGATAGTCTTTATCAGCTAAGGGAAAATGTTTCAATTCCTTGTGGGGTGCATTAAGAGGAGTGATATTCAAGGCTACTAGACCTTCCATGGCTAAACTCTGTTGCCTTTAAAATTGGAAATTTTCAGCTTTGTGTAAGCAAAATAGGCAAAACAATGGCTGTATGGATTTCTCCAAGATTTTCACCGTTGAAACTGGTTTGTTGGCTTTAATTTAGCTCTGTGGATTGATATTAGCTGGAGAAATAGAACTTATGGGCTTCTTTGGCACAATGGGCGATAATTGTGGGAAAAAGGAAGCTTTCGAGGTTTCTTGGAGAATTTGCAAGGCCGAATGAGCTCAATTTTAGCTCACTATGCGGATTTATGGTGAATTTGGCAAGACAGAGGTTATGGTGGGTATTTTTGGCAGCAACTTAGTGTTTCTTCTTCAAATTATAGGCATTGTGGGCAATTTTACAGTGAAATCCAATAAAAACAGGGTCAGGAGAAATTTGTTTTAAATACCTGTTTTCTTGGCAGAATGGTCAATTTGTAGGTGACCAGGTGAGCCGGGGCGCCGAGCTGTGGAGTAGAACTGCTGGGTGGTGGAATTGTATGGTAAATTCTCTTTTGCATGTAAATTCACATGCACAGGTTGTGTACATAAAACAAAGACAAATGGGTAAAAACAATGTTTTCACCCCTTTTTACCCAAATTTTTGACTTTGGCAAGTTTCAGTTTGCTTTTTTTTTATGACGTCAGCATGACGTCATTTTGTCATGTAGCGGGGTACAGATGCTGACATGGTAGGTGATGTGGCATGTGACATGGCGGGTGACGTGGTAGGTGACATCAGCAGATAGGTGGGTGGAAACGGGGGTGACGTCATTAGATGACGTGGGCATGACGTTAGCAGGGAGGCAGTGGGGTAGTAAGTGGTATTCCCCGCACCGCCTTTGGAGGAAAGTGGTGGAGGGGGCTCCAAACACATCGGGCACCTGACACACGTCCTTGGTATGGCATAAATACCGCCCATCCTCCGGACGCTATAGTTTGGCATGTTAGGGCTTCCGATATCGCCAACAACCATTGGATCTGTCAACGATGATCAGACGGATGGTGGGTAATGAAGGTGGCAGAAGGTTAACAGTGGGTGACCCACTTTAATTTTTCACATTTTCTAATGTTTTGCTATGTATTTGGTAGACTTTGGTTAAATGCGTTTTGGGGGTAATAATGCGGGTTTCGGCTGTTTATTTAGCCAGAGGCTAAACAAGTCCCGATGGGGCATGTGGAGGGTTGTTATTGGCCCTGGGTGGACCAATAACTCCCTAAAAAAAAGTTCAAATATAGCTATAGTTAGCCAAGGGTCGAGGTATTATATTTTTAGGTTTTTTGTGTATTTTTACCTAGTAAGGGAGGGGAATATACATAGGAGCTATATAATAGTGTTAGTAGGTTAATATGACTATGTGGAATGGATATTCATGAATTTGGGCTAAGTTTATAGAGTGAAAACTTGGATACGAGGGAATGAAAGTATACCTAATTGTGAAGTTTAGGAAACTTGGCAAAATGGAACCAAGAATTTTTACACAAGAAATGTGGCTTGTTTTGCCTAGGTCAAAACACATTTTCACTTAGTTTTTCTATGAAATGAAGTGGAGTAAAGGCAATGAGCAGATCTCATTATCCTTGGGGGGAATGTTAGTAAGTGTTTCTTGGGAAAATGGGGAGGGGAATTAGTCATTCTCCATTTGTTTTGTAGCCACCTTGCCATGGTACCTTATGATTTTTATGAGATGAAAACTTGTTCCAAAGGAGCAAATTGCTCGTACACCTGCTTCTATACCATCAAAACTGCCTACCCAACCTAGTATACCTAACATTTTCTCTTCATTTTCATTGGGTGCATTTGAACTAGAAAACCCTGATTCTTCTCTTTTCTTTTAGCTGTCCTCCTATCTAAGTCTACCCTTATCTCTTCCAGTGTTCAAATTAATCTGTTGAGACCCTTTTCTTCTCTACCTAACTACTTGTCTGCCAAGCTTGAGTTGTTTGTACAGAACTTTATTCTCTATTCTAAGACAAGTAAATTCAAACATGATCTAGCCAGGATTAGACTGTTTGGCTATTCATCAACTGTTGCAAGAGTAAACCAGCTATAAATAGTGAAATTCTACAAAATATGGAACCTTTGCAACATGGAAAGGATGAACATATTTGGCACTTCTCTAGTCAATCATGAACAATGAAACCTATTGGTATGGGAAGCTAACACAAGCTACATGCATATCTCCTTAAGAAAATGGATTCATGAGTAATCCGTCATGTGAGACTGAATTGAGAGTTTCTAGAGTAGTAGATTCATCAGATATTTGAAAAAGATTAACTTTAATACACTCTTCAATAAATGGGATAGTAAGATGCAATTCTATGTCACATACCTTTTTAATAAGATTAACTTGGGATTCATTCTAATGTTGTTGAGAATAAGAATTTTCGAAAGGATTTATATTATGCTTTTCCTCAATAACTGACCTAAAAGATGAATACACCAGTTCTGTTTCTTGATCATTCAAAATTTGTTGAATATGTTCATCAAGATCATGAGGAAAAACCTATTGTATCACTTCATCAATCTCAAGAGAATGCAAAAAGGTCCCCAAAAGCATGAATGAATAGCTCTTGTTGATTAGCAAGAAGGAAAAGGCATTCTTCATTTAGAACTTTTGCTTGATCCAAGTTTTCTTTTTCACCATAAAACTCATAATTAGTTCTAAGTGAAATAATTGTATGTTTCTCAGTCTTCTCATCCACAAGAAAAAACTTTGAACTTTCTTGAAAAACTACAAATGGAATAGCTACACTATCTGGGAGTGTCAAGAGTCAACCTTTCATATGCTTCAAGAAAAATATTATCTTGATTTTCAAAATATTATGTGTTTTTTACTTCAAGAGGAAAATTTTCCTAAATAAAGTCTTCATTTTCAAAAGGATCTAGATCAACCTTTTCTTTTTCATTGCTTTGAAGCCTAGCATCCTCAAAATCTGAAGGTATATGCATATCTCCTTAACGAAATGGATTCATGAGTAATCCTTCATGTGAGTCTGAATTGAGGGTTTCGAGTAGCAGATTCATTAGATATTTGAAAAAGATTACCTTTAATGCACTCTTCAATAAATGGGATAGTAAGATGAAATTCTATGTCACATACTTTTTTAATAAGATTTTGGGATTTATTCTGATGTTGGTTAGAATAAGAATTTTGAAAATGATTTATAATACGCTTTTCTTCAATAACTGACCCAAAAGATGAATAAGCCAGTTGATTGTCTATTTCCTTTTCTTGATCATTTAAAATTTGTTGAATATGTTCATCAAGCTCACAAGGAAAAACCTATTGTATCACTTCATCAAGGTCAAGAGAATGAACATGAATATCTACTTCAAATTCCTTATCAGTTTCATCTTCAGCTAAGGAAGAAATTATTGCCTGCTGGGAATCCACCTGAATTTCATGGAAACTATCCTCTACATTTTCCTTCAGATGTTGAAAAGTATTCTCATGAAAGGCCTCTATAATATCATCATCCATAAACTCATGATCTACATAAAATAATCCCAAAGGCTTAAAGAAATTCTCAAAATGATCACAACAATTTTGAACTAGTAGCAAAGATGGGTAAGATCCTTTATAATTTTCAAAAAATACTATATGAAAATGCTTTAAAGAACATAAACTAGCACCTAGTATTTTTTCATACCATGACCTTTCCTTTCCTTCTAGAGTAGCCATGAACATCTTCATGAGACAATCTTTAGGAAATTGAACCCTCAACTTGCGTACACGTATGTGAGATTTAACCAAATGCAAAGCAACATCATTTCTGTCCTCATCTTTGAATCTTTGCATATAATTTTTCAAATCTACACAAGGCATGTAGTTTGGAAAATGAGGTATATAAGCATGATTCGTAGGGGCATACATCAAACTTGAATTGATTTTTAGACAATAAAATTTCTAATAAACTCTGATTTTTGGATCATGCTACCGGTGGAGTCTTTGGATCAGCTTCAAACTTGATTGGAGTCACCAAGTGAATGCCTCAAGCTACATATGTCTGACTGTTGTCCACCATCAACAATCTGATATGAAAGGTTGATGACCTTTCTAGGAGAAGATGAAAACTTCGCTCCCCAACAACGACTCCAATATGTTAGCACTCAGTAAGTTTCTCCAAGATGAGGAGAAAAGTCCCAAAGGCAACCACAAACCTCTTTGGGCTAGAAATTGATCCTTTCTAACTGAAGGGGGCTCCCTCACTTAAAGTATAGAGAAAAAGAACACTAAAGCTCACAAACTTGCAGAGACCAAGTCTACAAAAGGAGAGTTAAGATTTAATAAAAATTGTTGGGACATCTAGGAAGAGGAAGCGTCATTGGGGTATGAAATAAGTGACATAGTTGAAAATTTTAACTTAACACATCAGTGCATATATTAGCTAGCTATAGAAAAGAGGCATGGTAGGTACATCTTTCAAGTCGATATCGAGTTTAGTATAGTAGAAAAAAAAAGAAACACATGACTATGAATTATGTTACAAAATTTCCTAACTAAATATTTAGAAGAATAATGATGAAAAAGAAATAAACAATTCCATCATACATAAAAATCAACAATCATCTAGAGCATCATGAATGAATTCTAGAAACCTTCTTTAGGATTACACTTTAAAACAAGCCTACAAGAAGATATTAGGAATAATGGTTGCACGGGCGAAAAGTAATAACTCGAAAGAACATACCACAAGAATCTTTGAAATTGATGACAAAAAATTGCACTCAGTTCTTTCAAATTAATAGTTCACATACACAAAGCCTACTTTGAACCCAAACAACCCTTTCATCATATTTATTGTGGCCTTAAATATAATTTTTTACATGATAAGCCCATTGACCAGATACATTCCATGTCTTATCCACTAAGTGGGTCGAATCAAACTAAGCTTAATAACATGTTGTTTTTTAACCAAAAAAACTAAACTAATATAACCATAAAAACTACATAGTTTATATTAAAATAAGCATCAATAACTTTATCCTATCCCTCTAATGACCTTATCCATTCAGTTTGAAAGTTATCCCCATCCTTTACCATGAAAACATAGTTCAAATCCAAAACAAAAAATAGAAACAACAAACAACTTGAGTTGCACAACAACTCCAGCTTGGCACGTACACTTGTATCACTAAGGGACAACTGACTAATGAATGATGATGATTAGGTGGTTGAGGCAGAGAAAAGCCCATCCAATGTGTCACTTTGTGCATACAGGACCTAGATTGTTCAATTCCAGTTTCGTGCAACACATGCACAAAAAATAAGTGACAAAATTTAAACCTGTGGTTGAGCCATGATTTTCTGCTCCAAACAAAACCAAAATTGACAACCAATCACCTGAACCTCTGTGTTAACCCAGCAACATCCAAAATTTAAAAATGTATCTATGATGTCTCCACAAAATAGCAAAAGGAGTTCTACTACGTAATGATGAAAAATTCCAACAAACACAAAAAAGAAACCTCGAGTAGCTAACAAGATATGTTTCAAATGCATTACCTCTTACATTTCTTACTAGATGATGCTCTCATATCATTCCAAGGGGTCTCAACTTATTTGATTAATTGTGACTATGGTTGTGGCTTTGACTGTAGCTTTGGCACATTTCCAAATGCTCCAAATGCTTGTTTATATTTTTTCAAAAGTCTTCTAGCTTTTGATAGTTTTTGTTTTATCAACCTCAACCTCTTTCTCAAAATTAAATTTCTCATATAATAATTTTTCAAATTCATGCTCAAGGGAAGAGTCCACTTCAATAAATACTTGGCTCCATCAAGTGCATTCAAGGCTTCTGCAAGTTGAGTGTTAGCATCTTCAATTAAATGATTAACAGATTTTTTGAAATCTTCATTATCCTAGGCTATTTGCATAGCTTCGTGTTGGCATTCTTCAATCTCCCCTAATAGTCTATGGTATTCCCTCCATTGGTCAAACTAAGGTTTTTCTACTGATTGAAATACCTCCTTCATCTATTCTTTCCATGTCATTGTGGCTTTAGCTACTACAGTCATAGGTTTCCTTGGTTTTGATTTAGGTTCTTCCATGTCTTCAACATTTATCGCTTGCTTTCCCTTCTCTTGTACAGTAGGTTTAAAAGGTCCTTCAAATGTGTCACCTTCCACTTGTAGAGTTGCTTGTGATGCTATATGCCTGAGTTCCATGTTCTCCTATTGTAGATAAGCAATATGAAGGTGTGCTTTAGCAAGATCTTCCTGTAGTTTTGAAATTTCATTATCTTTGTTCTCTTCCATTTGAATGTTTTGTCCTTTACCTATAACTTTCTCTAGCCTATCTTCTGAAATAGTGATAGTTTGTTGAGGAGTTGTCTCCTCAATGACTTTCTTGGTTCCCAATCTAGTTCTTAGTCTAAGTACAAACTATGTTTCCTCCACTATTGTTTGGAATTTCTCTTTTCCCTTTCTACTTATCCTCTTGCCCTGAATCACTTCCTTTTTTGTTGTTTTAATCACTTCCTCAGATTTAGGTGGTTCTTTCTCTTCACAAGTATCCATAGGGGAAATGTCTACCTAAGGTAGCAAACCCACACCTGACAAGAAGTTTCCCCATGATATTTTCATCCTTTCAAGTTCATGGAATACTAACAATTTAATCAAGGAAAAATGAAACAAATTGGGCATATGATTGTCTTTCTTTGCTTGCACTCTCTCAGCCATTTTACCCAATATTTTTAACAAATATTAGGGGAAAATTCATAGTATTTTTGGTAGTAAAGTGCGTAAGGAGTATAATATGATATTGATAAACCTTGATAAACCTTCTCTCACAAGTAAAATACCTTTGTATGACTTTCAACAATTGGTTGTAGTGGTTTTGAAGGTAAGTTCTGGGAAATGTTGTGCCAAATCTGTCTTTAAACTAAGGTTTCACAAACTCCTTGAAAAAGGATACATCCAACTCTTCCCCCTTAAACTATTTTTCTCCTTTCAAAGGGATGGTCGTGGTATCAGAAACAAACTTTTCTATAATAACAAACTCCAGATTTCCTAACATAACCTTGCCTCCCTTGAAGTTAAATGCAAACATGCTAGAAAGTTGTACATGGTGACCATTTGACTGTATCTTTTCACAGAAGGAAATGCAACTAGTGTGCTCAAAATCCACTCTCATTTCAGGAATAGAGTTTATTAGGTCTAAATTTCTAGGCTCAATACACACTATCTCCCCTCCTTTTATTTTGTTCTTATTGGTAGTGGGGGCCATCCATATTTAAAAACTATAGGACATGTATTAGTACTCATGGCACGTTGTTTGGATGATGGTAGGACAAAAATTTACCTATGTGTACAACACACTGAACATAATGAAGACTCTACAATCTGGATTTCAATGCGCTATGCAATGAAAAAAAGAGGGAGTATTGTGGTAGATACAAGGATTATTGCAATAAAAATACTTTACAGGCTTTTTACCCAACCCCATTAAAAGATTGAAAACACTCACATTTAACCCTACACTTACGTTTCGATCTTTAGACTTAAGTCAGCATGAAATAAAGCTTATGCAGTGATTGGGTAGTGATGGTCTTAACAAACTTTAATTAATCACAGATTAAGCCTTTAAAAGTCAATTTTGGATTAAGGATGGCGACTCCTACCTTAGACTTAATAAGAACTGGTTTTTGACTATGTGGATGCTTTATAGGGTGTTGAATAACTTTGCGTAGCACTGGACAATAGCTATGTTGGGCAGCATTTACACAGTGAGTTTCTACAATGAAGAAGAACTCAGTTTCTGATCAATGTGTTAGGTCCCTATAATACTAATGATTCTCGCATTACTATTGTCATTGTATACCTTATTGTTATTGTTGTGCCCCTATTTTCCCCATACTATTATTATTGTGCCCATAGGAGGCCCATTTGTTATTGGTGTGCCTTATTTATTATTATTATGTCGCCTCGCTTTGATTATATTGTGACCCCTATACTCATATATATTAAGGAGGTTTCTTTGTATCATCCAATAATTTTTTGTGGTAATGTAAAAGGGTATGCCCTCGAGAGGCAGATTTTTGAAGTCGTGATGTATATTTTCCTTTATTTTGTGAGCTAGTTACATAACATTGGTTTCAGAGGCTTTGGATTCTAGGGTTTCACTCCCCAAAGACGACCATCGTGGAATTTTCGCCATAACATTTGTTCTACGACATTTCAGAAGCTTAAATTAAAACTCATTTGAGCTAAAGTATCAATAAAACTATTTTCCGAATTTTAGATATTTTCTCACTATATTTTCAGAGATATGATCAAAGGAAGTTAGGGTTTTGCAAGCTCCTGAAATATATCTGAAACAGATGACCTGGGTAAAATCGTCATAAATTTCTCTTTGAGGATCAAATTGAAATGTTGTAAAATGTTATAGAAAGATAACTACCTATAGTTTTATTTGTATTGGTTTTAGGTCCTAAGGTCGAAATAGTGAAATGTGGAACTTTGTACAAGTTTGCTCTACTGAACTAGTATATAATCAGGTCATCGTGGGATATCTGGCATAACGCTTCCTTAAGGAATCCAATCTTGATCATACTTGTGGATTTGGAAAGAGGACTCAGAGGGCTACAATAGAATGATATTTCAGACCTTAGAGATCTGAAATTATAGAGATACAACAAATTCAATATCGAGCTCCTACAAAGTGAAAAAATGTGTGTAGTTTTTTTAAACTTTTGCATAAGTTTGGTTGAAAAATTAGTTTGAAGGAATTTGAAGGGCATAGTGAATCATTATTATCATTAGTTGATGCCCTAAATAAAGAAAATGGAAACACCTAGTAAGAAACTTGAAAGCTCTAGCATGATTCATGAAGAAGAGAAATAAATGCAACATAATATATCAAAATTATGAGACCAAGTGCCACAAAATTCACTCTCACAAAAGGTAATAGAAGCTAAGGTTGATGGTTTAGAGAAAGGCATGGAAGCTAAGATGGATTGCATGTAAGCTAAGATGGATGGTGTAAGGAAAGGCATGGAAGCTAAGATGAATGACATGGAAGCTAAGCTGGATAGTATAGAAGAAAAACTTAAAGGAAACATGGAAGATTTGATGAAAAATTTGACAAAGTTGCTACAAGAAATGCTTACTGATGGTGAAAGGGTAGTAATGGAAACTCATGATGAGAAAAAAATAAATTTTAATCATTATTTCATAGACTCTAACATTGGATTGAAGACCCACCATATTCCAAAGATCGATATGAGGAAGTTTGATGGCAAGGATCCCGCAACATGGATACTATAGATGGAGAAATATTTTGATCTCCATAATGTGCAAAAAACACAAAAGGTATGCATTGCAACTTTATATTTGGAACCAAATCAGTTTGTATGGTATCGATGGCTTTTCTCTCGTAAACAAATTGTCACTTGGGAAATTTTTACGTAAGAAATGCTAATGCATTATGAGGATACAAAAAGAAACACATTTTTTAGCCAATTGATAAATATCAAACAAAAGGGTTCAATGATTGAGTAGATTGAGGATTTCCAAAAAATGAATATAAGGGTCAAATATATTCCAGAGGAGCATAGGATTAATGTGTTAATAGGGACATTAAAGGATAACATCCAAGATGAGGTTCGCCTTTTGGAACTTGATTCATTGGAGAAGGCATTCAGGTTGGAAAGAAAAATGGAAAGAAAAATTATGGAAACAAGGAAGCCTAACACTCACAACTATAAAGATGGAACTATTGTTGCCCTAGCCTTCCACAACCTACAAGGTTGAAACCATAACAATTGGAAGAAAAGAGAGAAAAGTATTTTTGTTATAATTTGGATATCAAATACACTAAAGGTCATAAGTGTGCTGAGAAGAAATTATTTTACATAGACTATGAAGATGAGGAAGAAAAGGAACAAGAAACACCAAAATAAGAGGATATACACCAGGAAAAAACCCTAGAGAAAGAAGAAATGAATCCGACCATATCTTGTAATCCATTGGTCAGAATTACCACTCCTCAAACTATCAATATAAAAGGACATATCAAGAAGAAAAAGGTAATAGTGTTGATTGATTCAGGCAGTACCCATAATTTTATTCATTGTAAGATAGTCAATGAATTGAATTTCTTCCTATATCTAGCACCAGAGTGTCAAGTGATGGTTGCAAGTGGAGGAACCATAAATTTCTCTGGAAAATTCCATAATATCAAGTTATCCATGGGAGAATATGTTTTGAATAGCCAAATTCCTTCCATTCCAATGGGTGGTGTTGATGTTGTACTAGGATTCTAGTGGCTAAAATCCTTAGGTACAATAGCTTTTAATTTTCAAGAACTTTTCATGAAATGTTTTTGGAAGGAAAGGAAGTTGAATTAAGGGGTATTGCAGGGAAATCATGAAAGATAATCATCTCTAACGGAATGACAAAGCTTATAAAGAAATAATAACAAGGTTTAATTGCAAAATTATGTTCGGTAGAGGTTCCCACATCGAACTCATCTATTTCTCCAGATCTCCAAAAAATGTTGGACAATCATTCCAAGGTATTTGAGACTACTAAAGGCCCCCCACATATTTGTGATCATGATCATGCAATTCATTTGATTCCACAAAATTTTCCTCCAAAACATCATGCCTTATAGAAATCCCTATGCCCAAAAGAGTGGAATTGAACGTATGGTTGTAGAAATGCTAGAGGCTGGTATAATTCAATATAGTCAAAGTTCTTTCTCTGCTCTAGTAGTATTGGTGCACATGAAGGATGGATCATGGCACATGTGTCCAGATTATAGGGATCTCAAAAAGCTTACTATTAAAGATACATTTCACATTCCTATCATTGAGGAATTATTGGATGAATTCCATGGATACATTTACTTCACCAAATTGGATCTTTGTTCAAGATATCATCAAATCAAAATGAAGATTGAAGACATTTTGAAAAAAAAGATTTAGAACTCATGAGGGTCATTATGAATTTTTGGTCATGCCTTTTGGCCTTACCAATGCACCGTCTACATTTCAAGGTTTGATGAATTCCATTTTCAAACCCTTCTTTAGAAAATTTGTCTTACTATTTTTTGATGGTATAATAATCTACAACAAGTGTTGGAAGGATCATGTTCAACATGTTGACAGGGTGATCAAACTATTGCGGGAGAAACAATTATATGCAAAAAGCTCCAAATGTTTCTTTGGAGTACAAGAGGTGGAATACCTAGGTCATATTGTATCTCATGAAGGTGTTAAGGTAGACCCTAGAAAAATTAAATCCATTAAGGATTGAAAATCCCCACATCCATAAAGCATCTACGATGATTTCTCGCGTTGTCAGGGCATTATAATAAGTTGGTTAATAATTATGGGAATTTGCAATACCTCTAACAAAATTATTGAATAAAGATGCATTTTCGTGGACTCTAGAAGCAATGAAGGCCTTTGAATATATTAAAGAGGCAATGTGCCAAGCACCTGTCTTAGCTACGTCAGACTTCACAAAAATCTTTATTGTGGACTGTGATGCCTCAGGAAATGGAATTAGTGTTGTTTTCATGCAAGAATAAAGACCCATTTCTTTCAAAATTCGTCGAATCAAATGAAAGTATTTACACAAATCTATTTATGAGAAGGAAGTGTTGGCAATAATACATGCACTTAATAAATTGTGGCCCTACCTAATGGGAAGACACTTCAAGGTAAAAACGGATCATGATAGCCTTAAATACTTTTTAGGACAAAGATTATCTTCAGAAGAGCAAAAAAAATGGGTCACAAATATGTTGGGTTATGAATTTGAAATCATCTACAAAAAGGGAAGAAAAATGTTGTGGCAAATGCACTCTTAAGAAAGGATGAGGATGTGGAAACATTTCTTTGTTCCATTTCTATTATCCAGCCAGATTGGATAAATGAAGCAAGGGATGAATGGAAGAATGAAAAAGAAGTACGGGCACTCATTCAAAAGTTACAACATGATCCCAATACATTTGATACATTTAGCTAAAAAAATGATTTGTTATGGTACAAATATTGCTTATACTTAGTTAAGAATTCCCAACTCAATCAAAATATTCTTATGGAATTGCACACCTCTCCCTCAGGAGGGCACTCAGGATTTTTAAAAACTTACCACAGGGATAAGAAGGAATTTTTTTGGGATGGCCTCAAATCGGATATTCAAACGTTTGTGGTGGAATGTTTGGTTTACCAACAAAATAAAGTTGAAACAATTAAGACCCTAGGTCTATTACAACCTTTATCCATTCCAAGCCAACATTGGGGAGGAGGTTTCAATTGGATTTATCATTAGGTTTACCTAAGTATGAAGGAAAGAGGTCATCATGGTGATAGTTGCCAGGCTACCAAGTATGCACACTTTTGTGCATTATCTCATCCTTTTAAAGCCAGTACAGTTTCTACTGCATTTATGGAAAAAATTCAAAATCTACATGGAAATCCAAATATTATGGTAAGTGATAGAGTCCCATTTTCATTGGAAATTTTTTGACAAAATTATAGAGTATCTCACTAAGTGGAAGAACTAACCCACTAAAGATTCCATATGGGAGGATGATAATTTATAAATAAGCATCCAGAACTACTCAAGCATTGAAGAAAACACTTTTTTGAAGGAGAGGGGGATGTTAGGTCCCTATAATACTAGTGATTCCCCCATTACTATTTTCATTGTATCCCTTATTTGTATTGTTGTGCCCCTATTGTCCACATATTATTATTATTTTGCCCCATAGACGCCCACTATTGTTATTGTTGTGCCCCTATATTATTATTGTTATGCTGACTTTGACTATATTGTGACCCCTTAGACTCCTACATATAGAAAGGAGGTATTTCATTTGTATCATCCAAGATTTTTTCATTTGTGTAATGTAAAGGAGGCTGCCCCCTCGAAGAGGCTAATTTTGAAGTCGTTGATTTATCTTTTCTTCTATTTTTTGAGACAGTTACATAACACAATGTTCTTGTTGGGAATCGATCTGTGGTCTCCTAAAGTGATGTTGTGTCCTGTGCATAAGCACAATTTTCTTGAGTGGATAGTGGAATGAGGTAAGGCAGTATAAACTTTGAATTGTGCCTTAAACTTTGTCTTGTACCATAGTCATTAAATAGCCAGCTTGTCACTTTACTTTACTACCTTTAGTGCTTACTTTTCTTATCATCAGTGTAGAGGTATGTGAAATGATTAAGTGTAGGGGTATGATACATAGACACTGATTAGGTTATGAGGGTGGGTAAGGATAGTAAGAATGAATATAGGGATATGAATAGTAATGTTTAAAGGATACGTTTGGAACAAAAGGGGGGAATATGTAAATGTATATGGAATGGGAATATAGATGAAGATGTATGTATGATGGGAAATTGGGAAAAAGGGTATGAGATAGGGAAGCATGGGGTAGATAGAAATAGGGGATACAAATATAGATCATAGGAAACAGAATATTTTAATGATCAGACCTCATGACCAACAAAACCTTTACTAAAACAAACTCATTTTCAATGGTTTTGATCAATGAATATTGACGCAAAACCCATTTCAACTTTGACTAACTATATAAACATGTGTGACCTCGTGACTCCCACTAATTTAGTCTCTTTCACACCTTAGATGAACCCTTTATGGAAGAATTTCAATGATGTTAGATAGTAACTTTAAGGCTATGATAGCAGCAATAGTCATAGGCTAAACTGCTCGAAACTTGAAAATCAATGGATAAGGAAAATACATTTGACATAAAATATCCTAGGACCCTAACAAGGTGTGGGGGATTCATTCAAAAATAATAAACCATGTGAAATATAATGTCTATTTAAATTTGGTTGGAATTTGGTCCAAATTTCCACACAAATAAATTTTGGGCGATTTTTTATACAAAAAAATCAAAACTAGTTTATCAGGATTTTCTCTATCCAAACTATTTTACTTATTTTTCTGAAATTTATATGCATGCATTAACTATAAATAACATGAAATAACACTATCTCGTAAATGAGAGAAACTTCTATTCTGCCTTTTGAATATCATTCTCCAATCATCATACAAGAATATATAAACAAGTTAACAATTCATAAACTTTTGCTAATAATAGATACAGACTAGAATATATCCTAAGAAGTGTTTAAAAATAATAATCAAATATTCATTCAAAATAAATATGGCAAGTTAAAGGAAAATAACAAATGCGTCCATTAAATAATTATAAATAATACCAAACATTAGACCCATAGCTCAAAAGCATATTTGATTATGAAATTATTCTTCAAAAGAGCTCTAACTTCGAAATTTGATTCAAAAATACTAGTTTTGAGCTTTCACAATTTCTGAACCACTACTCCGACATAAGAGGCCGAATAAATACTTGAAAAATAAGATAAGTCTATTTGATAAATAACAACTTAGAAAATCATAAATATTTTCTCTAATAAAGCAACACTTATAAAAATAAAAGTTTCATCCTATTAATTGATTTTTCCTAAAAAAATGTCTATTTGATTAGATTTCTTCCTCATCCTCAGATAATTTATCCTCCACGTTGAGTAGTAGTTGTGGTGCATGGATTTGGATGCGACAAACATTCTGAATATATATGAGAAACAACTGAGAAATGAATAAGATGGGATTGATTTGTGCTGACCTGGCAATTTAAAATTAAACTTTGGATTGTTTTCTTTTTTTTTGATACTAGTTACCAAACATAGAAATGAATCTGATATATTTATATTCTTCTACTAAGGGATCGATCATCTCATTAAGATTTAAAATTTCTTGATAAAATATTGAGATTTTATCCATTCGCTTGTAAAACTTGGATTGATCCTTCCTTAAAATTAGGCAAATTTGTAATTCTTGTTCATTGAAAATTTCTAAACTCTGTATTTTTCCCTGGTTTTGATTGAGTTGACATTGAAGAGAATTGGCTTGCTCTTTCAGAGTTTTGGTCATGATTTCAATGTTAATTTTAGTTTCTTCTTTCAGTATTCGAGTTTGATTCTCATGGGTTTCTTTTAATTCCAAAATATGTTGAACATGTTTTGATTTTAACTCATTCAACTCCATCTAGAATAGATTTTGAAGATTTTCCCTTTCTATGACAAAACCTTGAACAAGAGTTGCAAAATATCTTTGCGAGTTGTTTTCATTAAATAGTTTGTCCTTCTCTAACTATTTACTCATCGCTTTAATTATTTGTAAAATACTATCATAGGATGTTCCTAGCTCATTAAGATGATATTGATTATAATTTACAAAATCACCTAAGGCCTAGGAATATTCCTTTGATTTGTCCTTTTCATAGTCTGAAGCTTGACAACTATATTCAAAAACAATTTCTAGAGAATCAAACTTTATCTTGTTAGTTTTTCTAACCAATGACTTGGTCTGAGAATTAAAGTAATACCTTCTTAGAGAAGGAATAGTATTAGAAATATTTTTGATTTCATAAACATGTTTAAATAGAAAATAATCCCAATGAATATTAGTTGAAATAGGTGTCATTGAAGTACTCAAACATTTTTTATTGACTAAATATTTATCACTATTTGTTTGTTGTTCCGGTGTCTCTTTATATTTTTCAGAAATAATATCATCAGATATTTTCTTATCCATTTCTACATCAACCTCCCTATTTTTACCTACTTTTTTCTATGACTGCCTTTTCTTTGTGCCTTCAGCAAAATTGATAAGAATGATATCATGTTCATGCAATGTTTTCTTGTCTACTAATTGTAGCATTTCTGGGTCTTCTTGATGTTTCTCATGAAATTCTCTAGTTGTAGCATCTTTTGTGAGATGTTGGTTTTCGTTTATAACTATTTCTTGCCTTTTAACCTCTTCTTCACATGTAACAGAAACATTTGTAGGTTTTTCAATTTCAATTCCTTGCTCATCCTGAGAGATAGAGGAAGGATCTGAAGTAATCTGTTCGAAATTAAATTGAAAGAACTCAAAAGTTTTAATTTTTTCTATAGAGATAGTGAAATGGATACTTTTCTCCCTTAATAACCCTTGAAAAATATTAACCCCTAATTCTTGTAATTTCTCCCTTCCTTCAACATCTAAGAGCTCTCCTCTATCAAACTCTTTCTAGAAATCATCAGTGGCTATGAGAACCTCATCGAAAGGAGGAACCTGACGAGTGAATATTTTAACATACCATACCATATTATAATGACTACTAATGATTCCAAAGGGGTCATATTAATAATGAGGTAAAGAATAAATCCAAACATATTGGAGTTCCTCTTCTTATTTGAACATATACCCCCGATATATGATTTATTTCTCCAAATTTAATTGGAAATACTGGCCAAATTTTATTTTGTAGTTTCCTCAATTTCTGAGCCTGGTCGTATAAAGCAGCCTGATTTAATACTTCCCTTGAATCAAGTCTTTCAGGAATGTATATGGGTAAAATGTGAGGGCCAACATCATTTCCATAGACCCTCATGTAAGAAAATAGTTCTTTGACAAACTAGTGGCCTATTGATTCTAGGCCTTCTTTGAGAATTTCACTTATCCTAGGAAGGGCTCTACCAAAATGAATTTCATGAAGAGGGATCATAACATAATGACATATATCATAAAAATGGAATTTGAAACTAGTTTTCCAAAGGATTTGGGCATAATTCTGAATGGGGAGTTATTGATTAGCTGAATAATTCCATTTCATTAGGGGAAATGGGACTGAAGCAATAATGATATTCATTCAGAAAGTATACATACAGTATATATATTTGTAGCTTGGAGGATATATCAATGATAAATTCAAATCAACTGCGATGTTTTGTGATTAAATATCAGCGCAATTAAGGCACTTTGAATCATGAAGGATACTATGGATTATGGGAATCCATTTTATTTTAAAATATTATGAATCCTTTTTTCCATACAGTCAGATTAACAATTTGATAAGAAATCTGATGCTTTTCTTAAAAATAGAAATGGGATATTATTTTGAAGATTTAAGCTTCAACCGTTCTTCTTCTTCTCGCAACCATCCTTCAATCACTTTGTCATAATTCTGCTCACATGGCTTGAATTTTTTTTTTTGTAAATTGTTGAGGAATTCAATATTGAGGTGAATTTTAGGGAAACCAAGCTTATAAATGGAAGATATAAATTTTCGTTTCCTAGAGTCTATAACATTCTGGTTGTGGCCTGATACAGTGTGTGTTGGGATATCCACATGTGAAAAAATCCAGGAAATCATATCATAATAAGGGAATAATTTAGCCCTTGCAGCGACGTGATGCAATTTTGTTTTCCTAATTCCCTCGAAAATATTATTCTTTGATTGAGAGGGTCTTGCAATTTTCAACCACTCTCTATTTTCAAAGAAATAAAAAACCTCCTCCCACTTCATCATACATTCTTTCTAAGTTTTTAAGTGGATTCAAGGATCAAGAATGGGTTCAGGATATATTCCTCTCATTCTAGATTGTCCACTTCTTTTAGCATTCCTTTTATATGCTCCACTTCTTGTCCCATTGCAAACGATTTTCCCTTCTTTCACATTTTATGGCCTATGATAAAATACAGAAAACATTAGTTATCTCTAGTAAAAAAAACTAAAATAACAACGAACAATCTTTTAAGAATATAATTTTACCTAAATAGAATCTTTGAAACTCAGTCTTTTCCTTCCTATAATTCAATTTATTTATTTATTTATTTTTTTTTTTTTTTTATATATATTATTATTTTTTTTGAATAGACCTAACAGTTTGAAACAACATGCAAGCTAAAAATGAGTTGGTAAGTTATGAATTTTGATTAAAAATTAGAGAATGTGTGAATTAATTGGTATGACTTGATCATTAATTTCCTGTTATGTAATCCAACTATTTATTTCCTCAAACTAAGAAAGTGTAAGAGAATTTTTATGTTGGGATCAAATAAAAGTCATTTAAGCGTGAAAAAGCGGAAATCCAAGTTTCAAATCAATTTACTAACAATCAAGAATAAATGAAAAAATACACAAACCAAGAAAAATTAATATTTTTTTAGACGATCGGCTAGTCACGAAGTCAAGGATTCAAATGGTTTTTTATTTGCTTGATGAATGTTACCTACCTCCGACCCTGACTACACATGATTCGTTTGATATTTAAATCTCATACAGTCAGATAGTCAAGAGGTCAGAGAGTTAGATGTTCGAGTTTGAAATATGATGGGGATAGATCAAAAGTCGATCTAAATTTGCAGTCGAGAGGTTGGGGCCAAGATTGTGCATTTTAATTATTCATGAAAAACATAATCTAATCTCTGACTTTATTAATTTATTTATTTTTCTTATTTTTTTATCTTTTTAGGGAAAACAAGAAAAATTTATATAGGTCCCTTCTTTTTTCATTTAAAAAAAAATAAAAAGAGGGTTGTTGTAATCCTAACAATAGCAACAAACACTTGCTTCCCATGGAGCTTTATAACGCAACTCGATGTATCATTTACATCATACCAAACTACTGAAACCATGAACACCATATTACTTATTAGAGATTTATAACATAGCTCAATGTAGTATTCACCACAGACTAGTTGTTGGAGCTTTATAACATAGCTCATTGCAATATATACAATAGACATATGAATAAACATAAACCAAAACAAATAACCAAACACATCTTCTCAACCAGCAAATAATGAAGGATACAAGGCCCACATCTGATCAACCATCTTCTATGTAGCTTCATCGGGCCCAAAGTTCTTCCATTGAACTTTTACTTGTTCGATTTCTTAGTTCTAGAGCATGAGTTGTTTATATTACAAAATGCACTAAGGTTCTGGATAGAATTCTCCCTCTGGTTCCACCTACAATACAACCCAATGAATCACATGATCAACATCATGGACATACTTCTTAAGTAATGAAACATGGAATGCATTATGGAATTTCATTGTTGGTGGTAGTGCAAGTATGTATTCCATTGATCCAATCCTCCCAAGGATCTCAAAAGGATCCCAATATGGAGGTGCTATCTTGACACATGATCCAATCCTCAAGGAGCTCCTCTTAGGCTTGATGTGAAAGTACGCATGCTCCCCAACCTGATACTCCTTAAATTCTCTATGTTGATTTGCATAACTCTTCTACCTATCCTATGCTGCATTTAAATTCCTTTTAATAGCATGCATCTCCTATTCCATCTTAGCCAACATATCTAGTCCAATGGACAATACCTTGTTCACTGGATCACTCCAATTGATAGGAGTATTACAACTCCACCCAGAAAGAGCCTCAAATGGACTCATTTGTAGGGAATCCTAATACCCATTGTTACAATTTTTGGCTTCTTGGGGCATGACCCAGGTTCAGAGATGATTTAGCCAAACAAATCTTGGCAATACTGGCCCTTTCAGCAATAGTCCATGGAGTGTGGATTGAGGTCTCACCCGAAGTAGTATGGGGGGGTGCTAGAACTAGGTTTCCACACCCTAGGGATGTCTAATGGGTTCCTAGTGGTCCAGAGTTGACCCTATGCCCACGTCGCTATGTGCACTTATCAGTACCTCGCAGCCTGGGATCTTGCCTTCACGCAGCCCTACTCAGAACCGAACAGTGTTATTACCCAATTCCTTAATAGTAACCTGATATTAGTTGATTAACTTAGCTTATCTATATGCTTTCAGTTACACTTAACAATATTCACCATTCATACAAATGTGTGCAGTAAATAAATAGTATAATTGTAAATGATATCAAACAAGTAATAACACAAGAACAAATACATAGAATTCAGATAAAACTTCTCTTTATTATTCTTCTTCATTGGTTACAGACTCGACTCTGCCCTGTGCACTCAGCTACAGGGGTCCACACACTCAGCTGCAGACTCTACTAGGCCTCTCCACACTCAACTGTAGAGCCTCTTCCTACTACTATGACCCAAGATACTTAGACCTTTCTTCTATGCTCACTATCTTATTCTATCTATCTGATTCCATTCCTTCATTATTTTTTTTGTTTGCAACTTAGAGCCTCACTCTATTTATACAATCCCATGGTTTGCGGATCATGGGTAGGACGAAACTACATTAAAAACATAGGGTGGACAACCCTATGACTCTAACATACAATTCTCGCTTCGCGTCTGCAATTCATTGAGTTTTAATAATAACAACTCAAAACTTGGGCTTTAAGCCCCAAAACATGCTGTGGGGGGATTCCATGCCCAACAATAAGAAAACTCCACTAATGGAAGATACTACTCCCACTTCCACTACTGATGCATGACATAAATCCTTAGCATGTCCTCAGTAATCCTATTAACTCTATCTATTTGTACATCTATTTGCAGATGATAAGTTGTGCTAAAATCCAACTCTGTCCCAAGCCTGCAAACAACTCCTTCCAAAACTTGAAAGTGAACTTGCAATCTCTATCTAATATAATCTTCTTTGGAACACCATGCAACCTCACCACCTCATTGATGAAGATATGAGCTACCTCACTAACTAAATTAGTAGACTTCACTTGAATGAAGTGAGCTACCTTACTCAACTTATCAACCACAACCATGATGGAATCATGCTGCTTCGATGTCCTCATAAACCTGTAATGAAATACATGGAAATTATCTCCCATTTCCACTATGGAATCAAAATCAGTTATAATAAACTAGCAAGATGTTTACACTTTGCCTTCACCCATTGACAGTCCAAACATCTAGCTACAAATTCAACCACCTCTTTCTTCAATTTTGACCAATGATAGAACTTCTTAAATTTTGTCAATGTCTTCTAATAGCCTAGTTCACCTAAATATGACTTTACATGAAACTCCCTCAAGATAAGATTCTTCAGCTCACTGTTATCTGACTCATAAATATTGTTTGTAAATTTGACCAAGCCATATTTTGTGAGGTGATACTCCTCATCCTTATCACCTTCATCCTACTTCTCCAACATGTGCCTCAGTCGCTGGTACATGTCATCATGTTTTCCTACCTGATCCGGAGCTCAAAAATTTTCTCAAAATTCAAAGTTGTCAGATCATTGTGAAACCTAAACGATCACGTAGTGCTCATCATCTTGAATCTAGCACAACGTTTTTTGTGTGAAAAGGACTCCATATGCTCCCAGAAACATATTTTGTTTGTTTTCCAAAACAAGCATATTTGGCAAAAATTTTGACAGTCGAGTCAGCAGTTCGTACTGTTGACGTGGCAAGCTAACTAGGTCTGCTGACTGGGCATGGTTGACTGGGCTCCCTTCGGCCAATGATGTCTCGCCACTTCTCTAAATATCATTGGTGTTGATTTAGGCTATTTTCATTGGTGGGTTGGTAGCCAACCATAGGTTGCCACGTGGCAGCATGGGGGCCACCAAAATATTGTTAAGAGGTTGAATTTCACCTTACGGGATTCAAACAATGAGCCTCATGCCAACAATTATCTGCATATTCCATTGCGCAAAGGTTGGGCCTTGTTAAAAGGACCTACCCAAACCTTATTTGAATATTAATTATGGGCAAATAACAGGTGAGGGCCGAGGGCTAGCCTTAGCCCTGGTCATCATGCCCAAAATGACCAGGGGTGGGACCAGGGGCCAAGGGTTAGCCCCACCCCCTACCTCCCGCAACCTTAAAACAATATAGCATGTAACCACAATCTACAAACCAAGGGTCAATTCAAAGGGGGCTAGACCATGGGGGCCCGCCCTAGGTCACGTGGGGAGTCCATGTGACCAGGAGGGCACAGTCAAGTGTCATTAGGAAATTTAATGAGCCAAAAGATTGCATTGGGATTGTGCCAATTTGTTTCTCCTTAGTTGAAAATAGGGCGAAATTGTAGAGCGGTTAGCGAGACTTTGCAAATTTATGGGTCAACTAGTAGCAAAAGTTGGAAAGCTCATTACTTATTCAGTTTTGATCCAATTAAGGAGCATAAAGAGGTTAGAAAGGAATTTTTGGGTCTTATGAAGCCAAGGGAATAGGTTTCAGAGCCATAGGAGCACTTATGAAGATGTTGTTTTTAGGTTTAAATCTATGGGTGCCAAGATCAACTAGGGGGTTGAATCAGTTTCTGAAGGCTTTTGAAAATGGAGAGGACCTTGTAGGGGTTTTCCACCCTTCATATGCTTTCTGGAGAAGCTAAGAAATCTATGGTGTAGGTCATGTTTCTCTTTTCTCATTGTGTCTTTGAGGAAATCTCTCTTTTAATACTTCAAGTGAATTATTGTACTTGTTATGCTCATTGTTAGATGGAGTATGGGGTCTTGATTTGACAACCCTTTTCTTCCTGATTGTTTCATGACTAGCTGTAGGTTGTCATTTTTTTAGGGTGATACTTTTTTGTAGAAGAATGTTTCCTTGAAGGGGAAACTAGCCACTCTTTTGGTCAACACACTTTATGTACTCTTTATCACTGAAGAATTTTTATCATAATGAGATTGTGTCAAGCCATTGGAAGCTGGATGAAGGAGACGTGGACCAGGAGGGGTGAACTCCTTTATCAATTGTTGAGTGTATCATTGTTATGTTTTTGTTTAGTGTTTTCTTAATTCATGTGTTTAAGCTCATGAATTACATATAAAGACATAAAACTCATGTAGAACTTGCAATTTACCTCATAATCTTCAAGCACTTTGCTTACTGTTCTGAATTGGAATTTAGCACAACAAATACTAACTTTTCCATCATATCATGTTGGTATCAAAGCTCTTGGTTTTCTTTATGCAAGGAGGATTTAACTGTTTGTAAGTGAATGTGAAGCTTACAAATTTGAAGCTCAAAAGAGGAGAAGGCTTAGATAGGAGAGCAAGATTTCCACAATCTCCACCACCAATTCTACCTCAAATTTTAGTTGAAGCGATAGTAAGCATGGGAATGATTTTAAAGCATGATAGTCTCCAAGATTCAAAGGACATTATTTAATCTCTCCAACAATAGAACATGGAGCTCAAAATACTACTTGAAGTTGCTAAGGAAGAGAAGCAAAAGATGCGGCTAATGTTACAAAATGTTGTGGAGGAATAGGCTGATGAATGTTGTTTTACCAAAGAAAAAAAGTGTCTCTCCAAATATAAGAAAGCTTTTCGACATGGTAAGAATGCAACCTATGGCTCTTGACAAATGGAGGACACCTCCTATGTAGTAGGGAATAAGAATGTTTCCTTGAAGCATCCTCCACTGCTTGATCTAGAGCAGAGAAGAAGGAGGAATTGTTGGATGAGTACCCACAAGAGGCTAGTGTAGAAAGTCCCTTAGAGAAGGAATATGGTCAAGTATATACCTTTTGCCTGCATGGTGTTGAGGTTGAGGTTCTATCAGTGCCAAAGTCAAAGGAGCTGAAACAAGAAAGACCAAGAGTCCAAAAAGACACCTCAAGAATTAAGAAAAATTTTAAGAGCATATTTCTCCCTTAGGCGAAAGATGAGGAAAATGGTAAACATTTCCATGCAGTTTCATTAAATGAAAATGTTGATTTAAGCTCTTTTGCAGCCTTTAAGAACTACGGAAAAGCCATAGGAACAATGCTCTTATCCAAGATGGGTTACAAGGGACGAAGCCTTGGAGTGAACAATCAGGGCATTATCCATCCAATTGAGGCAAAGGAGAGACATCGTTATTAAGTTTTTGGCTTTGTTGAAAAGGAAAAATGGTCTTCCAGCAACAGAGCTTGGGTATCTCATTATTTTTCTCATAAGAAGGGACATGAGGAGGCAAATTGTTGCGATTTGCATCTAAAATTGGTATAGGCTTGGTTTCTAAAGAAAAAGGAGGACATGAAATGCAAGACTTCTATAAAGAGAGATGAGCAAGTTGAAGAAGATACTAAGACAAGTTATTCTCGCCCTTCAATTTCTCCTCCCGAGGCTCATAAGCCAAAGAACAACCATAAGAGGTATAAGCATCCTAATTATTGAAATACTTTTGATGACTATAAACAACATGATGATTTGAATAACATTTTGTGGAATGTTTTTCCGTGCACTTTTTTTCATGCACCTAACCATTGTGTAGCTAAGTGCCACAAAAGGAAATAATTAGTCAAGAAGATCAATTTGTCAATTGGAATTGAGACCAAGAAGGGAAATTTTCATCCAAGTTTAATAACATTTGTGCGAGGAAAATCTCACAAAAACTTTTGCACTCATTGCAACATAAGTGGGCATTGGATTGAAAAGTGTTGGAAGTTGCATCCACATCTTCATCCAAAGAAGGAAAAAGAAGTAATGGAATTACCTGCGAAGGAGAAGGTAGATGAATGTGCAACGCACGACATAACAATTCCAGAAGGAAGTGAAGTGCAGAAATAAAATTACCTAGCATGGTTGGGCAAGAAATGGTTGGACTATTTGTATAATTAAAGACTGCATTTATTTTTTATTTCACTTGTTGCCTGTCCCCACAATTGAGCATTTTGTAAAATTGATGTTTGTGAATAAATCACTTATATGCAACAGTGTTTTCTTTGGAATTTTTATGTTATTTTGGCTTGATGATGAGCCAATTGTATGGGAATTTGGGAGTCAAATTTATTCCATATTGTACGATGCATTTCCATTTGTGGATATTTTTGTAAGCATCCTAAAACTTTGAGATGAGTAGTTGCAGCACATTCAGTATGTTACAAATGTGTTAAGCACTCATTTATACAAGAATTTCCATGTGAAGCTTGTTTGGGTTATTTTCCAAAGTCTTTTTGGATTTTATCCTTGGTAAATATTTTGCAGAAGACCACCGTCAGATTTAATTCTTGGGAAGGATGTTTCTATTGATGGTCATAATGACATAGACAAAGCCAAGAAGTTCATTGAGCAAATCCAATTGGTACATCAAATAGTTCAAGATCAGCTTGAAAATTTCCAAGGTCAAATGGATCGAGAATAGAAAGGTGAGGGAACTACACCCTCAACTGTTGAACGAATGAAAGTGATATTTTTGGGTCCAAAAACTCCCAATGGGGAGGAGTGATCAAAAGCTCAAAACGTTGCTCAAAATTCAAAATTTTCAGATCAATGTGGAACCTGAATGACCATGTAGTGCTTGTCATCCTGAATTCAGTGTCACTTGTTTCACATGAAACAGACTCCATATGCTCCTAGAAACATGTTCTATTTGTTTTCCAAATAGGCGATTTTGGAAAAAAAATTGACAGTCCATACTGCTAATATGGCAAGCTAACTAGGCTTGCTAATTGGGCATGGTTGACTGGGCTCCATTGGACCAATCATGTCTCACCACTCATTCTAATATCATTGGTACTAATTTACGATATTTTCATTGGTGCATTGGTGGCCAAGCATAGGTTGCCACATGGTTCAACTAGAGGCCACCCCGTGGCATCATGGGGGTCAGCAAAAAATTATTAAGAGACCAAACTACACCTCATAGGATTCAAACTACAGACCTCATGCCAACAATTATCCACATATGCCATTGTGCCACAGGTGGGCCTTGTTAAAAGGACCCACCTAAACCTTATTTGAATATTAATTAGGCGAGGATAAGGGGTGAGGGCTAAGGTCTAGCCCCATCCCTGGTCACCAAACCCAAAAGGACTAGGGGTGGGACCATAGCCCAAGAACTAAGGGCCAACTCGAAGGAAGTTACACCAAGGGGGGCCAGCTCTAGGTCATGTGGGGGGTCCATGTGACCAGGAGGGCACGCAAAGGTGTCATTGGGAAATTTAATGAGCCCACCAATTGCACTAGGATTGTGCCAATTTGTTGCTTTATTAGAAGAAAATGGGGTGAAATTGTACGATGATTAGCTGGACTTGGTGAATTTGTGGGTCAACTAGCGCAAAAATTGGAAAGCTCATGTCTTCATTTTTTATCCAATTGAGGAGAAGAAAGAGGCTAGACATGCATTTTTAGGTCTTATGAAGCCAATAGAATAGGTTTTAGAGCCATTTGAGTACTTCTGAATAAAATATTTGTACGTTTAATCATATGGGTGCTAGGATCAACCAGGGGGTTGAATCAATTTTTGAAGGCTTTTGAGAATGAATAGGACCTTGTAGGGGTTTTCAAACCTTCATATGTTTTCTACAGCAGTTGAGACATCTATGGTGTAAATCATGTTTCTCTTTTTTGTACCTTTTATGCTCATTGTCAGATGGAGTATGGGGTCTTGATTTAAGAACCCTTTTCTTGTTGATTGTTTCATAACTAATTATAGGTTGTCATTTTTTTAGAGTGAGAGTTATTTGCAGAACAATGTTTCCTTGAACGGGAAAGTAGCCACTCTTTTGGTCAACACACTTTATGTACTCTTTATCACTAAAGTATTTTGAGCATAATGAGATTGGGTCAAGCCATTGGAAGCTAGACCAAGGAGATGTAGCCCAAGAGGGGTGAACTCCTTTATCAATTACTGAGAGTATTATTGTTACGCTACTGTTTAGTGTTTTTCTAATTCATGTTTTAAGCTCAAGGATTACATATAAAAACATAAAAACTCATGTAAAACTTACAATTTACCTCATAATCCTCAAGAAGTTTGTATACTATTATGAATTAGAATTTATCACAACAAATACTAACTTTTCCATTAAAATCACTACCTGCAAGAACCACTCTTGCAAGTCTATCCAACAAGAAATTACTATTGCAATTTGATTCACTTGCAGTCTCCTATAAAGTGCATCAGCAACCCTATTCTACTTTTCTTTGATGTATCAGATCTCAAAGTCAAACTCACTAAGGGTATCCAACCATCTAGCTTACCTGACATTCATATTAGGTTTTTCAAACAAGTACAATAGTCCACTATGATCACTCATCATAATAAACCTCCTACCAAGAAGATAATGTCTCCACATTTTCAAGTCATGAATGATAGATGCAAACTAAAGATCATGAGCCACATAGTTCTACTTGTTTTCATTAAACTTACTTGATTCATAGCATACCACTTGTCCTTTATACATCAAGACTCCACCAATTTCTCTCTTGCAATAATTTTCACATACAAAAAACTCCTTATTAGGATCTGCAATCGTCATGACTGGAGCATTTGTAAGAAAAATGCTTCAATTACTCAAAACTAGTTGCACACTTCTTAGTCCATTCAAACTTCTTCCCTTTTCTATGCAAATATGTAATACGATAGCCAATATACTAGATGTTCTTAATTAACCTCCTATAATAACCTGCTAGTCCTATAAATGATCTGACCTCATCTATATTCCTAGGACTTGGACACTCCATGATAGCTTTAACCTTTTCTAAGTCCACTTATATCCCTTCCTTGGAAATAACATGCCCCAAGTAGTGAACATCAGTCTTAAGGAAAGTGAAATTGATAAGCTTGGCATACAACTAATCCTCTCTCCAAAAAATCTCAACAATGTTTCCAAGTGCTCTACATGCTCTTCCACATTCTTAGAATATATCAATATGCCATCAATACACACTATCACAAACTTGTCTAGATAAGGACACAATGCATTATTCATCAACCACATGAAAGTAGTTGGAGCATTAGTAAGACCAAAAGGAACCACTACAAAATTATAATTCCCATACCTGGTACAGAATGTGATCTTGTAAATAACTTCTTCCTTGATGCACACCTAATGATATCCTAAATTCAATTCGATCTTTGAGAACAGTAGTTCTCCCTTCATTTGATCAAACAAATCCTCAATCCATGACAAATGATACTTGTTCTTGATAGTCACTTATGCAAGTGTGTGTAATCAATTCACAACTTTAGAGCACCATACTTCTTCTTTACAAACAACAATGATGCACCCCAAGGTGACACACTTGGCCTAAGGTATCCCTTGTCAAGCATTTCTTTAAGCTGCAACTTCAATTCCACCAACTCTAGAGTTCTCATATTGTAAGTTGCCTTTGATGTTAATCGATTTTGAGCAAGATAAAATAGAACACATATAATAGAGAATGAGAAAGCAATCACACATGAACATAGAAGAATACTCTAGGGAAAGCCCCAACTAAAAACCTCGCTATTTGTATTATCATACAAGTGGAAATATCTCAGGATTACACAAATATTTAGCTCACGAGCTATCCAGCTCTTAGTACAATCCCTCACTGCTGCTCATAGACATAACAGACAACACATATGCCTTCCTTTAGTCCTCCAAGCCTCCTATTTCCTTGCGCAGTTTCTCCTGGGTCCTCAAGCTGCCACCTATGTGTAATTACCTCACACACTCCTCTGACCTCTGAAATAACTGTGCAATCCTGAAGGAGATAATTCCTCCTGCATGGATGAGTTTCCTTTATAGGAAAATTCTTCCAACTGATAGTACAATGTCCTTATCTTTAATCTCAACTGGGTCTTTCTCTGAACTAACATGCATGAGTTATTTATGAGAGAATATTTAGTTATCTGAAGTGTAGCAGTTACGTGCATGCATACATTAACTAACTGAACTCACAATCAGTTCCACAAACTGTTGGAACTAATCTAACTAGACTTAACTTAGATAACTGAGCTAACTATTTACAACTCAAGGTGCAACTCATCCTAATCTCCTTAATCAAGGGATAACTTCCTCAACCAATGGAGAAACTGTTGCATGTCTTCACATAGAATTCATGTTTAATTTCCTACAACTAATTAACTCAAGATGAATTAATTAATTATTTTTCAAATAGCTACTAAGACCAAATTCAAATTCTAATTCTCAATTTTAATTCAGGGACTAATTAAAATTGGAATCTATCCCGAAATGCTATTTATAGCAATGAAATTTTTAGCATTTCTATTTTTTTCTATTTCCAACAGAATTGGAGTATATCCTGGAATTCTATTTATAGCAATTCTATTTATAGCATTTCTATTTTTAGAATTTCTTATTGCTACTTTCAACATCCCCATCATCATCTAGGAACTCAATAGCTTTGTCACAGAAATCCACCTTAGTCCTATGAATGTACAACCAATTCATGCCCAAAAGCAGATTGTATGATCCCAAAGGAATCACATTTAGATTTCCTGATGTAGGCGTACCATTCAACTCAAATTCAAAATATCTCACCCAATGATGAACTCTTCTCTTGGTCCCTATAGCGAACTACACCAACCAAGATTGTGCATGCACTTCTTTATTCAAGAAACAATTATCCACTAGGTCAAGGCAAATATAAATATAATTAGATCGAGAGTCAACAAAAATGAAAAAAAAATGATCACAATGCTTACCATCCATCTCGATAATGGATGCATGATGATCACCCCTCCTATTATCCACTGTTGCATAAATCTAAGGAGTGCTCTTCACAACATCTCTATCCATTTGTGCCTCTTGAGCATTGAAAATTTGAGGTCTTCCACCATGATTTTGTAGAAAATATATCTTATGATTCTCTCCACTAGAAGTTCAACATTTCCAAGGCTTCCTACCATCTCCTTTGATTTTCTCCTCAGGCTGAGACCCATGTCCTTTGTCAATTGTATTGAACTTATTGTAATATGCCACATTCTCCTTATCATGTACATCCTAAGGTCTTCCTCACCTCTTAACCCACTTTCCTTTAGTCTTATCATTACCTTTCCAATCTCTCTTAGGCTCAGAATTGTGCTTAGACTACTCATAACAATTCTTAAACTTCCCAATGACTTCCTCAAATGACTGAGGCTCATCATACTCATTCTAATCTTTAAATGTAAAAGGAAATCCACTTATTAACCTTTGGACCTTCGTCTTCTCATCCTTAAGATATGGCACATACCTTAACAACTCTAGAAACTTGGTCATATACTCTTCATCTATAATAGACCCTATCTTCAACTCGTAGAACTCCTTAGCCTTTCCATCATAATATCTCTCTGACAAGTACTTCTTTTTGAAGAGTCTTTTAAACTCTTGCCAACGCAAATCCTCTATCATTATGCCCCTTACATGCTTCACTTCTTCCCACCAGATATCGTCTTTTCCTTGAGACTAAAAATATCCTAGCTTTCATACTCTTTGTATAATCATACAATTCTAAGAACTTATTCATCCTAAGTAGCTATGCTTCTGCATATTTTAATTTCTTCATCTCTCCATTAAATGTAGGAGTCTTTATTTTCTTGAACTCATCTCGCAAATACTTATTCTCACTCCTATAAGGATGATGGAAGTGATGACCATGATGTCTCTCTTAACCATAACTTGAATAAAACCCATAATCACTACATCCCCTATAATGTGTATCCAACCATCTACCACCTCTGACTGTGTCATCCTTGTCCAAATTGTATCATGATCAAGACCTTTTTCCATATGCCCCATTAGTCATTTCCTCCCATCCATGACTAATTTTTGGCTATCCCTATCTCTACAACTCTAATAATCTCTGAGGGATCACTACATTAACCTCTCTTGCTTTTTGTGAGCTTTGGCAAGTCTTTCCTATGACTTAGTTATCCTGTCATTATCTACCTTGGAATGTATGAGTTTTTCCTTTAAAATTCTTAGTGTATCTTCTAAATCAAGAGAATACTCATCAAATCGCTACTCAACTGATCTATAAGGAGAGTCGTGTGAACTATAATCTACCATTTTACTCTTCATCTCTTACCTTTTATTTCCTCCAAACTTTTCATGTTAGATAAACTAAATATATACATAATCAAAAACATACCTCAGTGTAGTTCAAGGGAGGTTATCTCATCTGCACAATCAATATAGATTAGCATGATATATGTACACATAATTAGATAAGCATATCAATCATCTCAATATCATCATCATGACACAAGAATGTACAATGAACACCATGATGCATGCATATCAAACATATCGATAACTAAAATGTATGCATAACACTAACATCTACCCCAATGTCCAGTGTTGCAACCTCACTTTAATACCAATCTATAACATGCCACCCCACATTTACCAAAATTCACAAGATTTCTAGAGTAAACATGAGATGAGTATCACTATGACCTAAACCAACCTCCAAGTCCCATTTAAGTAAGCGTGTCCTACAAATTGAACACTTATTGACATCCTACAGGGACTACAGATCACTCAGGAGCTGAACAACCACCCTAGGTGATTAATCCTTTATTTGGAACCCCTTTTTCCCTAAAATAACCCCCAACTACACACACAACAAGGAAAGAACATGGTTATGAGGCCCAAACCACATGCATAGGTCTGTTTCCATGTGGTTACAACCTAAATCATCCAGTTCAGTGCCAAAGGTTCTAAGATATGAGCCATTTTTTTGGGCTAGCCTCTAGACCACTACCTAGAACTGCCTATAACTTTCCAGAAGCATGGAAAATATGATAATAATGCTAACCATTAAAAATCAAGCAAGAAATTGAACTATAAATGCCTAATCCATGACAAAAAAAATCATCAAACATATTGCAAACATGTAAGTTTCATGTCATGAATGCATATCTAATCATAAACTGATATTCTTTAACTAAGAATCACCAAGAAGGCTCTAATACCTCTCTAGCTATTTGCAATAACACTTTTTAGCCCATGCTTTCATCAACCATTTATTAAATTACCAAAACATAACAAGACCCATAGATAGCATAAATCATATAACCAACAAATAACCAACATAGAATCCATGGAAAATCAACCATAATGTCAACATGATAACTAGTACAAGTGTTCATAAATTACAATAGGAAAATAACTCTTATTAACATATGAAAATGTCAACCAAGTCAGGGACTTCCATGTACCACCCGACCATAGATTGGGTTGAACCAAATCTCTCTTTCAGGCAATCACCGTTGTGACATATTCCAAGCATGAATGTGGGATCTCATGGAACCACCTCAACCCTCAACCACATCGATTCCATATCTACGGTCTCGAAATCACTAATATCAACTAGATCGATCTCTATAAAAGTTGTACAAGGCTCTAGGAACTAATAAATCAACCCACATCCTTCGAGGGCTCCATGAACTACTACATCAACCCGTGACCTTCCAAGGCTCCAAAGTGTTTGTTCTAACCGTGAATCCAAGGACTAGTAACTCAACCCACCAAGGTCTCTAGTGTGTTTGTCCCAACCTATGGCTCTAGGAACTAGTAACTCAACCCAAGTTGTTCCATGGCTTCCAAAGCATTTTTTCCAACCCATAGTCATAAGGAACCTGAGCACCAATCAGAAAAAACAAGTGGAAAACCCCACAACGCCATGGTTATCTAGGAAATGGAAAAGAAATGCTAAAACCATTGTTAATCCAGGAAAATATCCATGCCAATGGTAGCACATAACTTAAGAATCACATTCATATACCATGCATAAAATAATCAACAAGGAAATCACACATGAAATTTGTTACATATGAAGCAATCTAGTTGTAGTTGATGATCCAACTATTCACTTGACCTTCGCTTATTTCCTTTGCCTTATTGCTCCAAATCCAAGTGAATACCATAATTATCCAAGCATGCTGCAAGATTTCTCTAAGTGTGCAAGAGTGTAAGAGAGAAAAGCTAAAACTGACAAAAAACTAGTAATTGTTTCTCTTAAGCCTTTTTATCATTGATGCCTCTATTTCTTCATTTTCCTTCCTTTTTCCTCTAATTTCCCTTGCATGCAAATATGTCTCTTCACCTTCCTTTTCTCCTATTTTCCCTTATTTTTATAATTAAATTCCAATTATTGCCTCTTTTCCTTTGCCTGTGCATTTACCAATTTCCATAGCCATTAATTAATGACAAGTGATGCCCACGATAATATTTTTTCACCATTCAGCTTCGAATACGTGTCCCACAACCTTAGTCTTATTTTATTTACATGGAAAATCAACCAGAGGCTATTACACCCTTCCCCCTTTATGGATGGAATAATAAATTAAGTAATTGACCACAAATGATATTCTTTTACAGATTGATTATCTCACTACAATCAAGTACCTATTATGAAGGTAGATCAAGAAAAAACCATATTTGTTACTATGGATCCTTCACATACAAAGCAACGCCTTTTGGCTTAAAACTGCACTTGTAGTATTTTCAAGGATTTCGGTAAAAGCCTCTCAAGAATATATTTATAAGAAAATGGTGGCATATTTCGACAATTGGACATTCTGTTCATTATTAAAATACCATATCCAATGGCTATGTTTGATGCTTGAGAGATGCAAATAGATTCATTATCTTTAAACATAAAAAAAGCATCTTTGCTACACTAATTGGAAAATTGTTAAGTCACGTAGTATCCAAATAAGGAATAAAGGTCGATATGGAAAAGATAAAAGTAATATTAGATTTAAAGCCTCTATTCATAAAAAATAGATCAAAATATTTTTGGGGCATACTAGATCCTATAGAAAATTCATAAGGAATTACACTAACATCAATTTTTCAATGGAAACATTACTGAAAAAGATATTCCTTATGTATGGATGAAAAAATGCAAGGAATCATTCCATTTAATAAAGAAGAAGTTGGTTGAGGTGCGGATTTTAGAGTTTCTCAACTAGTCCAAAAAATTTCATGTTCATGTTGATACTTCTAATGTGGCCGTCAGAACCATTTTAGTACAACCAGACAAGGAATCCATGGACCATCCTAACACCTACACCAATTCAAATTTAAATAAAGTAGAGAGAAACTACTTGAAAATTGAAAGAGGAGAACTCTCTATGATCTTTGGAATGTAAAAAAGAATTCACTATCTTCTGGCTAACCCATTCATATTCTTTACAAATCACCAAGCGTTGAGATAGCTTCTTAAGAAGTTGTCTCAAGCTTCTTAAGAAGTTGTCTCATTGAGGAAGAATATGTCGATGGTTATTATTATTTCAAGAATTTGAATTTGAAGTCATTGTCCAACCTAGTAAGAAGAAATTCGTTCATAATCATCTATCCTGATTGGATACATGGCAAGAGCTGACATACCTGGAAGATGACTTACCAGATGCTCACAGGTCACAAGTGAAACTATTCCATGAGAGTTTGTAAAAATCACACATTTTTTACATATAGGGAAGGCACTTGATGGACTATTAGAGAAAAATATATATATATATAAATATATATATATTAGCAATTAAAGCAACACCATTCTCGTTGATAAATGGTTAATTACACAAGCTAGGAGAAGACAAGATACTCAAACGGTATATATTGGATCATGAAAGGGAAGCTATCATTAATGAAGAACATAAAGGAGAAGTAGGTGACATGACCACAAGGAATATTTTGCAGACAAGGCTATGGTGGCCAACATTGTTTCAGAATTGTCGAGTATATGTCCAAAATGTGATTTATGTCAAACATTAAGTCGACCGTTAGCTAAGTATCATACACCACTCTACTCTATTAACCAAGTGCTACTTTTTGATATATGGGAAATTGACTTTGTCAGACCAGTTCCCAAAAGAGCTAGATCGATGAGTGTTAAATATATTATAACAACAATGGAGTATTTGACGAAGTGGGTGGAGGTAGAACCAGTTGAGTTAGGTACCAAAGAAGTTGTAGCTAAATTTATTTACAACAATATACTAACTCAATTTGGTTGTCCCTTAACTATAATTAATGTATGGGAACTCACTTTATTAATGTTACAATTCAAACACTCATGGATAATTTCATTATTGATCATAAAAAAACCACTTCTTACCACCCACAAGTAAATGGAATTGTGGAATTATTTAATAAAACATTGCATAAAGGACTCACCAAGATATGCAAACTTAACCTAAATGATTGGCATGATAAAACTATAATGGTCTTGTGGGCATATCGCACAACATATAAAAATTCGATTGGGTTTACACCAAACAAATTGGTATATGGGAAAGAGAGAGTCATACCACTAAATCATATATAAAATGTTGCAACTTCGCTGATTGTCCTAAAATATAATAGAAAATAAGAAAAGTAATGATTCCATCAATTACAATGCTTAGAATAAGATTGACTCCATGCACTGCACCAACAAGAAGTCAGTAAAAGTCAACAAAAAGGATGGCATGACTGAAAATTGCAGACCAAAGACTTAAAAGTTGGAGATTTAGCACTACTTTATGACATTCAGATGACAAGAAAGCCTAATAAATTGGAAATTGCATGGCTTGGATAGTTCACCATCAAAGATATATGTTCCTAAGGGGTTTTCTAGTTAAAGACATTACAGGGGAACTTGTTGAAATCACTTGTTAATGGTTCCCAATTGAAAAAATATATCTCTTGACAAGCATTTGCATGTGGCTGGTAAAACCTCTTTGAATCACTAGTCACATGGGCTAGCCTAGAAACAACTTTGTAGTAGGTTAAGCTAACCAATTTTATGTACATTAGAAATCTTTTTACTTAATTATGTCATTAAAAAATCTAAGTAAGTCAATTAATAGAAATAGTTATAAGTGAGAGGAAATAACTAAATCATCAAATCAAATAACTATTAAAGAGAGGGACCATTCATCAATTAGATAATCTTATAACAAGAATGGAGCAAGGCTCAGATTTGAGGAAACTTTTCAAAAACAAGGTACGACAAGATATGAACTCACATAAACCTCAAAGGAAAATTAAAGATGATCAACCAAAGAGATTCAAGGAAATTTTTTATAAAGACACGGACTTGAATTGGAATTTTTTTTTTTTACTTAGAGGTGGACTAACGAGGAAGACATATCCGACTTGACTAGAAGAAGTAATGATAGGTCATGGGGACTAACAATAGACATGAAGTCGGGAACAAAGAGTAGTCAAACAAAACCGACTCATCCAGAATAAAGGACAAAAATTAAAAATTAGAAGTTGAATCACTCGAGTGGATATGTCTAATCAGAACATGCCACCTAATCAAAAATTCACATCGTAGTTAGAATCACATCGCCCATCACTTGAAATCATAAAATCGCCCATTGAATTTCAAAATGTAAGGCAACCATGTGGATGCACGAATCAAACGACATGGAAAGATCAAATCATCACGCGATGAGATGTTTGAGGAAGGTGTCCATAGTTGAAAATAACGACACATTAAATTCCACTCCTATAAAATCGAGTAAACCATGAGAATTTCACACCATTCTTCTCGAAGTTTCTCCAAGTATAGACTTTGATCCTGAGGAAATTCCAAACATTCCAAGTCTTGTTATTCTAGATCTTGAATTTCTTGATTGTTTAAGGACTAAAGAATTCCATAACGATTTTGAAATGTATAAAAAGTGGGTTCGTTTTGAGGATAAATAAATTTCAATGGAGCCGAGTACCAAAGCTTGATTCAACCCAAGTTATACAACATAAATGGAAGTATGAATATGTAATATAAGGCAAGAAAAGATGAATGAACCCCATGGGGAAGCACAATGAATATTTTAGGAATTGGGTAAAGGTACAAAAAAATGGATTCGATAGACCGAGCCACTGAACAGAGCTATCACTCGACATATCTTCAAAGCTCCTTTGGTAGCAAACATGCATGACCTTACAGAGGAAGCTAGCAGATTCCTTCTTAGTCGACTTCATAATGAATTTCGCTCGCTTAAAAAGCCAATGCCAATTACATCAATGGCTATATAAAATATCATGGGACTCCATTACAAAGGTGGGAAAATCCCACAGATAACTGATACCACTTCTTAAATTCAATAATTTACAGCAGGAAGAATTGCCACGAACTCAAAAGGGTTTGACATTGGGTCAAGTTCAGAATCCCATGGTTAGATGCTTGTGCATCATTGTCACACTATGTCTCACTCCTATGTTAAACTCACTATGCTAGAAGAAATTGGATAAATGACCAAGATGGGAAAGTCTATGATTCAGGAGAGCAGGTAGATGACATGGTCAAAATGAATTGCTACAAATGTCAAAATTCGGGTAAGTCCATTCATTTCCACTCCTTATTGGTTTTTCTAGCCATGAAGAAACCTTCACCGATGGAGGAGACAACATTCACGAGGAGGTTATTCCCCTTAATGCATAATTTCACAATACATTATCATGGTTGGTTGGTGAAACCGGAGTCGGGTAGCCCCCAAGAAATCTTTAGAAACTAGTTGTTGAATATTAAATCATTATCCAATAGATGGAGGGTACCTCAACACATTTGTCGAATGTTACTTCCTTCACAAATGCAATTGTGCCTTTACATAACCAAAGTTTGGTATGTCAACTCTTTGGATGTCGACCCCCAAGAGTTTTTGTAACAACCTACAGTCGACTAGATATTTACAATTGATTTGACAAGCTAATACAATTTTTCCAATTCCACCACAAGCTCAGGAATATGCAAGGGATATACTTTTACCCCCTTTATATGTTGAAAAATAACAAGAAAGGGAAGAATAAGTGTACAAAGGGCCATTTAAGGTTGACCTCTTAGTACTAGCCACATAGTCTCCTAAGAAGAATGTAATCAAATATTCATGGATTTCTACACCAACTGAGACATCAACATATTCTATCAATTAGCAAGAAATTTTGACAGGTATTTGACTAGAAGACCCATAAAAACAACAAAAGCTAGATTCAATTTCCTAGGAAGTTTTTGAGCATACCCAAGAAAAGGGTAAATTAGCAAAGAAACCTAGGAAATCACAACAATTCCCAGTGACATTTATTGGACTAGACATCTTCTAGTCCCTTAGACATGCAACAGATGTATTTATTGGAATTGTAAAAAAAAAATGACGACAAAGCAACAAACATAAGAGCATCAAAACTTAACTCCAACCAAAATTAACATACAAAATGGTCAACATAGACATAGGACCAAGGTCAGTTGAGTGAACCTAGTAAGAAAAATGAATAAATTCTAGACATCAATTTCACTTCTGGCTTACCCCGTGTGACTCTAACAATAATTGAAGAAGAAAAGGTTGGTCAGGATAAAACACTGTCCAAGAACATTGATACTCAGGAAGTCTTCTCTAAGCATACCAGGTCAGAGGACATATTAAAGGAAATTCCTAAGAAAACCAATTTAGAAGTGAAGGTTACTTGAACTTCACTAATAAGTGTCTAGCAAGTTCCTCATGTACAATCAACTACACCCCGTACTTAAGCTCCATAAATAAATAAAGAACTGACTAATACAACTAGCAAGGCACTTGACCTAAAGCATGCTTCCAGCAAATAAATATTTGAAGCCTTGGAAAATTTAGTGAGAGCGGCTAAGAAAAGGTTAAAAAGAAGGAATTCAAACAGTAACAAGCTTCCGTAGAGACCATGACAACAAAGGGAGATATGGTTGGAATGTTAGAGATGGGAAATAGAAAAATTGAAGATCAACATTCCAAGTGAATTTGATAATCCAATTGTTGCACTTCAACAATTACAACATCAACTGGTCGACCACAGTGAGCAGCTGAATGCTCAAGTAAATTAATTGCAAAATAGGGTGATAATTCAAGGAAGTTAAGAATTATCTACTGTATTCCAAAAGGCTCACCAAGAAATTTTCCATGAAAAGAAAGAGTTAGAACAAACATTAGATCATGGTGGTACACTCAAGACAATTCTTAATAACTGGCTACAATACATAGCATCTACTTTGGAATTATATACGAACTCAAGAAATGATAATTTGATAATTGTGCTTTCGACAAGTGACTCATCCTTGAACAAAGTATACTCATGACAATCAAGTTACCCGAGAGAAAAAGCTTCATCCTTAGTTATTGTAGGAGGAAATACAATGGTTTAGAGAATGGGAAAAGCACAAATTGAAGCCTCCAACACTGTTGAATATTTGCAAGGAATTCTTAATAAATTATAGAAATGGGAAAAATAATTACCAAATTATCAAGAAACACCAATCAACTATGCAACTAAAGTTGTTGATAAGCTAGCCACCCATCCATAAGAACTTTAATTTCTTTCTAAGAATTTTCTTTCCTTTCTTTATGATGCATCAAATTTTGTAAGACTCTAAATCACCCCTTCTTCACGATGAAGAAGGCATTGAGGGTGGGTGAGATGTTGGAGGGGATAGTCAACTTAGTTGACTATCCTTGTCTAGTTGTGAATCCGCATGGTAAATTTGGTTGACTCTCTAGTCGAGTTGAACGTCTAAGTCACATAGGTTGAGTCAATTATGATACTTAAACTATTGTAACTATCTTGACTAAATGTGTGTGTGTGTGTGTGACAATGTATATATCAATGTATTAGTTTTGATTGGATTATCAAAAGAATATAATAAAAGTGTTGCTTTGTTGATTCTGTGCTACTTTGTGTCTCTTCTTCTATTCTTATGTTCCATATGATTTTGTCATTTATTGTTGTCCTTTGTACTCTAAACCAATGCACATTATCTACTAGACTACAATAGGAACCATGACCTTTGGTACATTGGGTTGAAAGGAAAGCTACCACGCAAGGCTAAATGGTACACCCAAGAGAAGGTGGAGAAAAATTTCTATGCCTTGTTTAGTAGAAGCTTTTGGGATTAAAAACCTCCCAAAATGGGGAGGTGTGAAATGGATTGGATCATTATATTATTTTGCATCCATCTTGATGCTTTTGGAGTGGAAAAAGTGGAGGAATCATCTCACAAGTCTATTTCTACCAACTAGACCTAGTATTCCAAAATTGGGTCTTGTAGGTAAAAATGGTCATGTTCGTTGATTCCTTCACTTTTTCTACTCTAAAATCATCAATATCGACGAAAAACAATATAATTATACCATCTGAATCAAATTATTTTGAAAACTATCTCTATCAACATCAAACCACCATTCCATACAATCCTCAATAAAATGGCATAAGTGAACGAATGAATAGGACTTAAATTCTTTCGACTTAAATTCTCATTTCCATGCCAATACTTGTTTTCTACCCGTTGAGGTTTCGCGTGGCCGCCTGTTGCCGTGGTCGGACAGCGACAAACGAATCTTAACCCAAGGGTCCATGTCGAAGATGGCGATGTGGGCTCCCAAGAGTCTGAGCAACACAAAAGTTTAATTTCACGGTACACTCAGAATTTACTTGGAGAACATGAGATTATGCACTTGTTTACTTAATTTTATTAAGTAAAATGAATATGATGAATGCTGTACGTTAATGTTGCTTGCCCTTTTGAATGCAGTTTACAGTAGAATTCGTTTCATTGAAAAAAAAGTGCCCTAGTTTTTTTTTTTTAAGCAACAAATAATTAGTGTTTCCGTTACTTAAAGTTGGAAAACATATACAGAGATGCCTTGAGGTCAATGATAGGAGACAGAGATGCTTTGCTCGGGAATTCTTCTCAACTTGGCCTTTAGGATTTGTCTGCTGCCGACCCATTTGGCATAAATCTTTTATATCGAATTGGTTTATATTCGGAGTCCGTATTGAAAACAATTATAAATAATAACAGTTTGTTAGAGATGGTGTCCCAGGTATTCTTTCGTTGAAAGCTTCTGATTTGATCTTTGGCGAAAGGGTTCGCTTGTTATCTTCTTCTCTGTGATTTTTCCGATTGAATTTCTTAGGTCTCAGCGTTTTTGCCATTGAGGAAGTTCTGTCAGCAGGTTTGAGTTTTTTTAAGGTATATTTTCAGCATCTAAATAATCTAAAAGTTCAGTGATATGGATTTTTCTTTGAAATTGTTTATTGGGTTTTTCTCTGAAATTTGATATAAACAATCATTAAGGAATTTAGATTTCTGTGATCCATAACATTGTTTAGAGAATTTTAGGCGAAATCACATAAATAATCATATGTCGACCTATTTCGAACCAACCAGTATGGTTCATGGTCAAGACAAATTGGTTCGAAACAAATGATTATAAACAATCATTTTTTCAACTAAAAAACAACTCTCCCATATACATAATTCTACCTAAAATTGAACCACAAAACTCTGGATATTTGAATAATTATATGAACAACCATGCTCTTGAGATGCTTTATTTAGTACTTTTCTTTACCTTATATTGTAAGCTAGATTAATCATAAGGCTGGTTTCAAGTTTAATCATTTAATTTACAGAGTCATGTGTATACCCAATCCAGGGCTCTTGTCAGCTAGGGGCCAATTCTGGGCTGTAGTTTGAAGTTAAGGTAACCCAACTGTGCCTTGGTCTCCATGAACTACAACAGTCATGTTTATGTCAAATCTCATTGGGCATTTGGTTGTTTTGTAAATTACCCTGATCACAATTGTATTTGCAATTGTGTGGAATAGGATAATTTTTTGTTTTGTTTTGTTTTTTTTTTTTTACTTTAGAGAAATAAGATTTTCAAATATCTTTATATTTTCAATATAATTAAATGTTTCAAATCTGATTTTTTTGTCTTTCAACTGAGTAAAATAGTTTAAAGTAATATTTTAGGATTTTTATTTTCTTTAATAATTTTATTTATAATATTTCATAATAATTTAAATTAATATATATATATTAAGTATCTGAAAGTTTATTTTAGAGATCATATTAAAGTTTTCATTTTTTTTTTGTATATTTTTATAAATTTAGGTAAATAGTAAAATCTATTCTCATTGAAAATTCCTGGCATGTTTATGTGGTTTTGGATTAAGTTGTTAAAGCACTCTTTAAGTTGAAGTTATTAGTTCAATTCCCAGCTTCTATAGGGGTGATATATTGGACATGATGAAGATGTAGACCTACCAAACTTGTAAGAAAAAAATAATTAGTGGCATAATCAATTTATAATTTTATTTTTTTGGGTTATTCAATTCTCAAAGTTGATCTAGGTGATATATTGTACATGATAAAGATATAGTCCTACCAAACTTATAAGGAAAAAAATTAATAACATAATCAATTTATAATTCAATTTTTTTGGTTAAATATCTAATATATTCAAAAATTGGAATAATTGAGAAAATTATTACTTAATCTTCCGTGGATAATTTCAATTTAGATTTTTCAAATTTTCACTCTTTTAAATATATATATATTCACTCTGACATATATATAAAATTTTAATAAATTTTAATTTTCACAATTTCCAAAATAATAATAAAAAATAAAAAAAAATTCAATGATGTTATCTTTACCGATTAATCACGACTTCAAATATTATTTTTCATCTCAAATCATTATGAAATATATAAATAAGTTACTATATTAATGGCTATTTTCTCGAATTTACCATTTTTTTATTTTAAAATTTTTTGGTTTTATGAATATGAATTTATTTTATTATTGTTTCTCATTCAATAATACAAATGAATTATATAAAATTAATTAATCCAACAATATTAACATTATATGAAGGAACATGGATCAAAATTATATATAGATATGTATGGGGTTGAGAACTCAAGATTGATCAAGTAAAATGAGTTGAGAAAAATATTAATTTTTTTCAATATTATTGTTACTATGATGATATTTTCAATATATTGATTAAAGGCGGTGTTATCATTTTTTAATTATTAAAAGAATATTTATTTTTTATTTATTTTATGTTAGTTAAATTTGAGCCATATCACATATGTTAAAAACGTTACACATCACATCCAACTGGATTGTCAAAACATTTGCACTTCATATTTTTCTTATTCTTTTCTGGCAGCAATGGCTTTGAAATTAATGGGAACCGCTGACTGTCAAAGCCACACGGACAGTATATGTGGAAATGAGGAGCTTGCATTGCATTTGAAGACAGCTGCAATTTTTATAATTCTTATAACCAGTGCTTTAGGAGTGGCATTTCCTTTTCTGGGAATGAGGTTGAAATGTGTAAGGACTGGTGGAACCTTTTTTGCTTTTTGCAAGGCTTTTGCAACTGGAGTTATTGTGGCAACAGGTTTTGTTCACTTGTTACCAGATGCTCAAGAGGCTCTTGCAGATGATTGTTTGCCAGAAACACCTTGGTTAAAATTTCCATTTGCTGATTTTATTGCAATGTTGGCTGTTTTATTCACTCTTCTACTTGACTGTGTGAGCACACAGTACTATGAAAGAAAACAGTTAAAAGATAGGGCTGATACCAGGGCTTCCAACTCTATTGAGCAAAGGTATTGGCCAAAATTGGGCCATGCTTCATCTATTGAAGATGGAAATCAGAAGAATGAAGATGCCTTACATGGTGATGGTCATATGCATATTGTTGGAATACATGCTCATGTTGCATCTCACAGTCATAACCATTCCCATGGCAATCATTCATGTAGAAATGAAACACATGCAAATGTTCATGGGCAATTTGGGCATGCAAATGGATCTCAATCTGCTACTGATTCTTCTATCCGACATACAGTGGTTTCCCAGGTGACTGTGGCTTCCTGTAATGTATTGCTCTGTTGAACTTCATCAAGGTTTATTATTTAAACCTCTCATCCATGCTGTTCTTCCACCTCTAACATGCAATCATTTAATGCAGGTTCTTGAAATGGGGATCATCTCACATTCTGTGATCATTGGTCTTTCACTTGGTGTTTCACAGAGTCCATGCACAATCAGACCCCTAATGGCAGCTTTGACCTTTCATCAATTCTTTGAAGGATTTGCATTTGGAAGCTGTGTTTCACAGGTTACCACCCGAATGCAATTTCTGTGTTTTTTTCATATATTGCCTTGCATTTTATAATGCTATCTAATTTTATTATTTTTGACATTTTAATTTCCCAGGCTGGCTTTAAATCCATTTCTTCCTTCCTGATGGCATGCTTATTTGCCATAACAACACCTGCATTCATTGCTATTGGAACTGGAGTTTCTTCAATTTACAACCCAAACAGCCCAAGAGCACTCATTTTGGAGGGTATTTTTGATTCTATATCTGCAGGAATACTCATATATATGTCTTTAGTAGATTTAATTGCTACAGACTTTCTCACCAAGGAAATGTATTGCAATCCTAAATTGCTGTGTGTATCCTACATTGCCCTGTTACTGGGAGGCACAATGATGGCTTCCCTTGCAATATGGGCATAAGTCATTACTGCTTCTTATGGGAGATGCATGCGTTTTCAATGTTGTTAAAAACTACTATAAGTGTTTATGTTATCACCACTAAAGGTTTAGGCTGTTTTATGCACATATACATGCTGCATTTCTTTTGTCATGTAGCTGTGTTCCATTTTTTTTTTATAATAATTAGGTTTAAGATCAAGGAAAAAAAGTTATCCTCCCAAAACTTTTGAGTTGAAGTTCTTAGTCATTATTGTAATAAGTAAATTGTGTGAAGAAACTTTTCTCAAATTCCAGATCTGTAATGTTCTTTAAGAAAATTTGACTTTAAAATAAAAATATTAGTAAGATGTGTAATGTTTTTTAAGAAAATTTAACTTTAAAATAAAATAAAAATAATATTGTTTCATAATTAATGAAATATATATAAAAATAAGAAATAGATTTATATTAAATTTTATAGCTTAATATTAAACTAATTGTAATATTTACTTAACATATATTGATTCAATATAGTATTTTACAAATTTGAAAATAAATCAAATGCTTTGCTTTGATATTCAATATGGAATTGATATATGGTATTTACAAAATATTAAATATTAATAACAATAAATATTGTAATGTCGATAATAAATAAAATATTTCAATGACCATATTTTTTAGGTAATTTTTAAAATTATATTAATGGCATGATCCACACTTTAAACATGATAACTTAGAATACAAAAGTAAGCAATCTAAATCCTCACTTAAAAGTAGACCAAATTTATACCGACATGATTATAGTTAATGAGAATGTTTCACTTAGTTTGACAATATTAAACATCTTAAGAGTAAGCATGATAATCTTGATGGCTTCTTAGATGATGGCCCTACAAAGGTTAAGCACATTACTCATGCAACATTTAATAGTGGTACCTACAAGTTGTAGATTAGCAGATTTGTGTGGTGTTTAGTCCCCATTAAGGTCATCGGTTTAAATCTCATGGGGAGGGGCTGTAGGCGAGGGCCACCTATGGGGTTTAAAATTATCCCATAAGGTGTCTAGGCTTGATCAATCCTCGCATAACCTTGGAGATAGCATCCCATAGGTGGGAATATCATTCTCTTATGAAACCAGCTCAAGAAAAGATAGAAAAGATAGATCAACGCCTTAGAATTCAGCCTCTTTGAGGGGGCAACCTCCTTTACATAAATGAACAATTCTTGGATGATACAAATGCATCATGATAGCCTTAAATACTTTTTAGAACAAAGATTATCCTCTGAAGAGAAACAATAGTGGGCTTCTATGGGGCACAATAGTAACAATATGGGCACTACATGGGTACATCAATATAATAAGTGGGTTGTACTAATAACAATAAGGGGTTACACTAGTAGTATAGGGGCCTAACATGCCCCTCTCCTTCAAAAAGCATTGTCCTCAACGCTTGAGTAGTTCTTGATGCTTTTGTATAAAATTCTTGTCCTCCCATGTGGAATATTCAGTGGGTACGTTCTTCCACTTGATGAGATACTTTGAAATTGATCGATTTTGTAGCTGTCAAGTTCTTGTTTCTGTGACTGCTCCAGGTTCCAATTTGATTTTTCCTTCCTCTTCAATTTCTGGCAATATTGTTTGAATTGGGATCTTTTGCAAATTTTGAATAAGTGGCCATACTTCTTTGTCCTTCTTTCATTCATCCCTTGCTTCATTAATCCAATCTGGTTGGATAATAGAAATAGCACAAAGCAATGCTTCCACATCTTCATCCTTGAAGAGTCTTCCCATTCGATAAGGTCACCATTTTTTAAGTGCATGTAGTATTTCCAACATTTCCTTCTCATAAATATTTGCTTGAGATGTAGCAGTAAAAATACCCAATCACCTACATCAAAACATTTTCCACTACGATGTTGATCTACTTGTTGTTTCGTTTGATTTTGCACCGAAGTGGTGTTATCCTTTAAAAGTTGGAGAACTTGCTGTTGATGCTCGATGTGATCTTTCACTACTTGGACCTTTTTCTTCTTGATATGTCCTTCTATATCTAGAGTTTGAGGAGTGGTAATTTCTTCCAGTCCTTTACAAGATATGGTCGGATTCATTTCTTCTTTCTCGATGTGATCTTTCACTTCTTGCACCTTTTTCTTCTTGATATGTCCTTCTATATTGAGAGTTTGAGGAGTGGTAATTCTTGCCAATGCTTTACGAGATATGGTCTGATTCATTTCTTCTTCATCTAGGCTTTGTTCCTGGAGTATATCTTCTTCTTTGACCTTTCTTGCTCTTCTTCCTCTTCACAACCTATGTAGAATAATTTCTTCTCAGCACACTTGTGACCTTTAGTGTATTTGCTATCACAACTGTAACAAAGCCCTTTTGCTCTTTTTTCTTCCAATGTTTGTGGTGTCAACCTTATAGGTTGTGGAAGACTAGGGCAACAACACTTCCGTCTTTATAGTTGTGAGTGGTATGCTTCCTGGTTGCCATAATTTTGCTTTCCATTTTTCTTGCTAACCTGAATGCCTTCTCTAATGAATCAGGTTCCCAAGGCGAACATCATGTTGTATATTATCCTTTAAAGACCCTATGAACACATCAATCCTATGCTCCTCTGGAATATCTTTTACCCTTATGTTCAATTTTTGGAACTCCTCAATGTGCTCCATTATTGAACCCTTTTGTTTGAGACTTATCAATTGGCTAAAAAAAGTGTTGCTTTTTGTATCCTCATAATGTGCCATCAATTATTCCGTAAAAATTGCCCAAGTGATAAATTGTTTACGAGAGCAAAGCCATTGATACCATACAAACTGATTTGGTTCCAAATATAAAGTTGCCATACGTACCTTTTGTGTGTTTTGCACATTATTGAGATCGGAGAATTGCTCCATCTATAATATCCATGTGGCAGGATCCTTGCCATCAAACTTCCTCATATCGATTTTTGGAATATGGTGGGTCTTCGATCCCACATTAGCGTCTATGGAATCATGATTAACATTTCTTTTATTCTCATCATGAGTTTCCTTTAGTACCCTTTCACCCTTAGTTCCCATTTCTTGTAGCAACTTATTCATATTTATCTTCAATTCGTCCATGTCAGTCTTCAAATCTATCTTCAAATCATCCATCTTAGCTTCCACGTCAATCATATTAGCTTCTACGCCTTTATTTAAATAGTCCATCTTAGTTTCTACACCTTTCTTTAAACCATCCATCTTAGATTCTGTTCCTTTTTGTGTAAGGGACAGTTGTTGCACTTCGTCTTGTAATTTTGATATATCATGTTGCATTTCTTCCTCTTCTTCATGAGTCATGCTAGAGCTTTCAGGTTCCTTACTAGGTGTTTGCATTTTCTTTCCTCGTGGCATCAGTTACCGATAATAATGCTCTACTATGCCCTTTGAATTCCTTCAAAATAAATTTTCAAACCAAGCTTAAGCAAAAATTTAAGAAAATCTACACACTTTTTTTCACTTTGTAGGAGCTTGATATTGCCTCTGATGTATCTCTGTACTTTCCAATCATCATCTAGTTCTGAATTGGTGACCTGTAGTAGCCCTCTGTGTCCTCTTTCCAATGCCACAAGTCTGACCCAAATTGGATTCTCCAAGGAAGATTTATGTGAAATCTCCCACAGTGACTTGATTATAGACTAGTTCAGTAGAGCGAACTTGTATGACATTCCACGAGTCACTGTTTCGACCTTTGGATCTGCAAAATGTACACAAGAAACTAAAGTCCGTCCTGTTTCTCTACCTTCTTACGAAATTTCAATCTGATGCTCAGAGAGAGAGTTATGACGATTTTCCCCAGGTCACCTATTTTGAATGTAATTCAGGAGTCTACCAAAAGACCAACTTCCTCAGATCATATCTCCGCAAATATCGCGCAACAAGCTCTGAAATTCGGACCCAAGGTTCAGCGCGGTTTCTTCTGAAATGGGTTTTTTTTGCGACTTCTGAAACGTCACAGAAAAAAGTTATAGCGAAAATGCCACGATAACCTGTTTGGAGCAGCGAAACCCTAGAATCCAAAGCTCTGATACCAAATGTTATGAAACCAGCTTAAGAAAAGATAGAAAAGATAGATCAACGCCTTAGAATTCAGCTCTTCGAGGGGGAAACCTCCTTTACATTACATAAATGAACAATTCTTGGATGATACAAATGACAAAACCTCCTTTCTATATATAGGAGTCTAAGGAGTCACAATATAATCCAGCCAACCTAACAATAATAATATAAAGCCACAAAAATAACAATAGAGGGATTCTATGGGGCACAAAAATAACAATATGGGGGTAATAGGGGCACAACAATATAAATAAGGGGTATAACTACAATAGTAATGGGGTAATCACTAGTATTATAGGGACCTAACACGTTATCCATTTATACCACTCGTTCCTCTAGGTGGAGTCATCTTTAAGCTCTTTTTTGACTCTCGAAAAATGAAAAGATTGTCGAGTACTTGTATTTTAGAACTTGTTAAACTAAATTGACATCGTCTCACTATACATTTACCCCTTTTTAGGTTGAGATTGACTATGTACGAAAAAAGGAACACTTTGGTATACATGGTCAAGAGGTTCTCTCGAATATTGTTTTCTACCTTTTCGGGTTCGAGAGATAAATTATGAAAAGAGACATGATGGAGTTTTATTTTTCATCTCCTTTTAAAACTCTCTAAATATGAAAAAGACACTGAGTTAAGCGACGAAATACTTGTCACCATGATGAGACCAAGTTTCTCCTTCCTAGGGTTTGTAAAACTTACTAGGATGGATTCATCCAAAGGATGAAATTATATGACAAGCATATTATGATATCCTCTTCAATCTTTTGTAAAAATAAAGAGGTACTCACTAGAAACAGTGGGGAAAAAGTGAAAGTGAAACATCTCTTGTATAGGCATCATGTCACTCTTAAACATGACACTCATTTGTATCTCATGTTCGGTTTGGGATATCCTCACTCATTCACTTGTCCTCTTGAGTTTGGATGATCCATTTTGCCTCTAATTTGAATATTCCACTTTGTCATTATGACCCTTGGACTTATGTTGAGTCAAATGTTGCCACAATCTAGAGTTGTGTCACTGATATGTTCAAGAGAAGTCCTATCTATAATATATTACCAATACATTGTCTAACCCATTGTTACAGTCTTGGATCTTATTCATTTCATTCCACTTTATTCCTTGTTTTGTGTCGATGATGGGGGATTCGCTATAGCCCTCCTTTGGCGGGTCACTTCCTATCTACTTCAGCTCATTATCCATGAAGATGACTTAGAAACTCCTTTTTAGTACCTTATATCTTGCATGCCTTAGCGGCAAGTTATCCGCATTCGACGACAGGTGTCCATCATTGACCTTCGATCGAATGATTCCACGAGTGTTCAACTTTAGCTTCATTATCACATTCATAGATTGTATTGTCATACCTTGAGATCCATTTTCATTATTGGTGGTTTCTCTCATTCGAGTTAATGGTCCATATCATTGGCCGATAATCAGGTGGCCATTTTCTAGCATGTTTGACTTCGAAAAATTCATTCACATGTTAGAAATCATAATTTGATTAGGTTTGGATGGAGCACAAGACCCTAAGTCATGTCTAATATGACTCAGGCTGTGTTAAGTTATGTGTTATTCATGATTGTACACATGTTTCTATTATACGGATGGTTGTGACCATACCATGGGACTTTATACTTATGATGATCCTTCTATATCGGGTGGCTATGTATATACCTTTGATCTTAGGTTTACAGATGATCCTTCTCATTTGGATGGTTGTGCCCATGTCGTGGATCTTTTCATATATTCCTTATTATCTAGATGGTTGCGTCTATGTTGTGAATTCATGTTTTGATATCAGATATGTATATGTATTTGCATCCTCTATTTGCAAGTCTCTTGACAATGTTTGTTCTCGTCCTTGCAAAAGCCACCAAAGCATCTCAGCCATCACTCCCTATTCTACCTTCATGCTTTAGGGGGCATCTATTAAACAATATTTTTGACACACCTCCTACAGTTCCCTGTGACATACCTCAAAGTGACCGAAACAGGAGCATCATGTACTGTACTCATTCATATATGCAGCTCAGATCCTCCCTCGGACATTGATTGGAAAATGCCTTGAGATTCCCCTAAAGGAAATAGCTCTTAAGGCCTAATATGAGCATCATCTCTCTTATGAGACTTAAAACTGTGATGGTCGCCTGTTGTATTATACTCGACCCATGATGGCATCACTTTGTTTACTTGTATACCCGTGATGATCTCAAAAAGGAAATTTTCCCAAAGAGGATGAGAAGCTTCGTGATCTAGAAGCTTCCAGGGTGGCGAGTTAGAGGTTGTTCGGCATAGATGAGGTTGAGTTCTCCCAACTTGGCCTCTTGGTCTTATCCCTATGAGATACCTCCTTGAGATGAGGTCTTACTCCTATATTTGGAGAGATCCTAACTTCCTTTCACATCCTATATATTCATCCTCTCCCATTCCCAAATGGTTGGTCTATGTCTATTTGCACCCTTATGCTAAGATCGTGCCTATATGATACTCATTTGGCTTAGAGAAGGAGTGATTAGAGAGCTTACATTATACTTGGAAATTGATTCGAGGAGAGCCTATCAACATTAAGGCTTGGTTGTTGCTTCCCCTTCTTTTCTATTAATATACAACTACTGGTTCATTTTCCATTGATGTGTATGCTTATGTCGCATCTATCTTAACATTCCTTGATCATTAAGTAGGTTTCTTTTGAATATGCTATTGGTATTTTCATGCCTTTTTGTGTCTTGATATCTTGTGCAGGTGCATAAATGCTATGAGAAGTAGGAATGAACCCATGATGCAAGTGATTCAAGATCTTCAACAAAGGATGACTTGATAGCATCAGAGCGAGGTAGGCCATCTTCTTCGTCTCTCTTTTCAATTGTAACTTAGGAAAGTGTCTAGTATATTGTCACGTAGGTTTCTAGTACCACTCATTGGGCTAGAGGGATGGTCTCTATCTATAGAGACCTAGACAACAATAACTCTTTGTCACTAGTCATGTGGAATGAAGCTCCATTTAGTAACATACACTTCCCATCATTGATGACACCATGCATGCAATGAGGAAAAAGTCCAATTCAAATTGAGAGGCCAAAGCCTCACCCACTGCTCCTCCTAAGAACTTCTTCTTGGGCTTCTTTAGTGGACAATTTGTAGAAACATGGCTCAGCTCATGACAATGAAAGCACTTAACTTCGGTCATGTCTTTATTCTTACCTCCATGATAAGAATCCAATATTGAATAACAGCTTTCCCTTTCCCTTTATTCACCTTAATCACTAAGGCATAGTTCTCTTCATCATCAGTATCTGATGAAGAGTCATCCTTGGTGTTCCTCCTGATCTCCTCCTATGTCAAATCTCACCAAATTCGTTGCCAATTTAGTACCTTCTCCCTACCATTGACAGATTCTTGATAACTATCCCAACTCTTTGGGAGTCCTAGAACAGAAAGGCCATCCATATCATCCTCGATAACTATGATTCCAACAATTTCAAGTTCATCATGACACTAAGTGAACTTGGTCAATTATTTTGGAATTGTCTCACCTTTCTCCATTTTGATTTTTCGAAGTTTGTCCTTTGGGAGAAATTTCCTTTGGTCACTTTTGTTTTGATACAAATCTATCAATTTTTTCCACATAGCATACAAATTTTCCTCGCCATGGAGCCTCGATACAATGTGGTCTCGAACTCCCTCAAGGATTATCTGCCTCGCATTCATCACACACTCCTTCTATTCAGAAAAATTATGTGCATGTGATGTTGATGGCTTAGGAATTTATTCATCAATGGATTCCTTCAAGCCATTATCCTCTAGTATAGCCTCCATTATATCCCTCCAGGCTATAAAATTTGAGTTTCCTTCCAAGGAATACTCGAGCCACAAACCATAGAATGCCATCTATTGATCCTGAATTATGTATTGCCAATTCAAATTTCACCTATAACCCTAAACTCAAAACTTCGAAATCTCCTCTAGTATATTGTTCTCGACTTTGATACCATGTAGATTCACAAGCTCATGTAATGTACTAAAGCATAGGACAAGAATATACTTTTACTTTCAACTAGCGGAAGCCAATATATCAATGAAAACAATATGAACAAGAAGAAGATAAATCAATGGCACATAACACAAGATGTATTTGGGGAAATTCACTGGAAAACACCACTATCTATATTGCATATATCATAAATCCAAGATGAGAATACAATGCTTGTTCTCACTAGAACAATTCCGCACAAGTATGCTTAACTCTCTCAACTCACAAGATAACTCTTGGCCAACACTTAGCCAATTCCGCAGCTCTCTAAGCCCCTAATCTCTTGCATAATTCATAGGATGAATAACTTGTATTTAAAGGGAATTCATGCTTCCAAAACTATGCAATTAAAACATAGGATCAATCTCTGATTGCATGCATGATCTATACAACTCAGTAAATCATACAACTTATAGTAAATTGTCCTTGCACTCTAGTCTCAACTAGGTCTTTCTCATAATCAACATGCATGAATTTCTGATGAGGGAATCTTTAGTTAACTAGAGTGATAATTGTGGATGCACTAGTGCACCAACTAACTATTAAATCTCTATTAGTTCCACAAATAGTTTGGAACTAATTTAACTGAACTTAACTCAGTAAATTGAGTGATCGAATTTCCAACTCAATTTAAACTCATATTGGACACCTAGAACTTAGGGAGAACATATACATGACTTCCAAAATACTTCCTACTCAAAATTCCTAAGCTAATTAACTTAATTAACTATTTGCATGTTGCTATGAGAATATAATTCAATTTTAATTCCTAGTTTAAATTCAAGGACAAATTAAACTAGAATTTCTTGTTTCCATTTCTCAACATAAAGCATCAGAATTCATTGAAGGGGAATACAACCAACCTACCTTTATGGAATTCTTGGAAATGTTACCATGAATAGACCATGGGAAATCACAAGTGAAAACATTTATGTGATGCCAAGTGATAAGATATCTCTTATCAAGTATACTTTGACTCATCACCAATAAGCATGAGATATTCTCTCATGAGAGCTGCAATCACTATCTGTAATTCTTCTATCTTTTTCCATTGATGATTCAAGTTGCTTCTCTCTCTTGTTGTTGTTCACATATCCTTATCTTTCAAAATTTCCTTGAATCAGTAACATAGTTCAACATTTGTGAGGAGAGTATAAAATAGCCAATCCATCCTACAAGAATATTTCTTTCTACGATCAGATAGAAAGGTAGTATTGAGATAACAATCATATGATTCCACAACATTACTTACCTCCTGATTTGCATGAGGAAAATCTTGACAACCTTTTACCCACATCCCTAAGTGTGAAAACCTAATTAGTAAATATATCTTGTCTTTATGAAACAAAAAAAGTACAAACACAAGAAAGAGTATGTGAACTTACTAAACTTATCACCGGCAAACCAATTCTTGTGGAAATAGTCCAAGAACTTCACCTCAGTTGCAAATTTGGTGAAAAATCAATTTATTCCATTAGTCACTTCATCATTCAAACAATTTTTCATGATATGGCCTAGTTCATTGAACATGTATTTTTCTTTTTTTGGACTATTGGCCAACCAGTTAACGTTTTTTAGCCATGCCCTCCTTACGTGCCAAACAAACAATATTATATCATACTTGGTGATGGTCCTACCATAATTAATTGATGTTAATTGAGAAATATTTAGATTGAATAGAAGTTTTAATGTCAAATATGAAGATTGAAGTTACCTCAAACAATAATTTCATCCAATGCATCATCAACCATAAAGGCATTGACCTTCCAATCAGGAAAAAGATGATAACACCTATGCATGAGGTGCTCCAACCATAGTGATATATCTTGTGATGTACTACTTGATATCACCACTCATGCAACTAGAACCCCACTTTGTTTCGCATCAAACACCACGAGTGTGTACGAATGATATTGTCATATTAAAAAAAATGAATTAATTTTATGCCATTAATCATATTAAATCATTACAATCAAAATTATTTCACTAAATGAAACATTGGAAAAATACTAACCCCATATTTATTTGTGTTGAATGTTGAATCCATGTCTATTAAGCTATTATGGAATAACTCAACCATAGTGCCCAACATCCATTTTGTTTATATTCTAGCTATAAAGGGACATTCTAACCATTGGGATTTTGGTAAAAGAAGAAATCATTTTTGTGTCTTTTATAACAAAGATTCACACTTTTTTCATATTTTTTATGAAATTGGTAATTTCCTTTCATTTGAAAATTATAGATGTTTCCGACATCTTTTCTACATAAGAAAAAATCCCTATCTTGATCTACGGCATCTATGTCAACATATTTTTTAAATGCATTTTACAAACTGAGTTAATTGGCACTTGTAGAAAAAAACAACTTTCTACATAATAAGCCATGTCCCTTGAAAGCCTTGGCTTATGTAGAGACCTAGCATCACCTAAAATGTCATGTTTTCCATGACAGGGCCATCATTCCCCATATTTGTGATCATACATGTTGTATGTTATTATTGTTGTCTCTAGGCTTCGAACCATAACCTTTACAATAAAACGACACTAGCAGTCCCTCTTTTTCACAAATGACTGCTTTCATTTGGTTGTACATTTTTCTCTATTATCCTCTAAACCATATAAGCAAGCATAGCTACATAAAAAAATTTAAGATGTCAAAACATATGACAAATATTAAAGCATTATTAATATCAACATCTAAATAAGGAATTTCTAAGATACTTACAATTCCCACTGTAGGGTAGCACTACCCCTTAAGCTTGGATCTTCGTTTAAGCTTGAAGTTTTGGTTTTTCATTGGGCGAAGGTACATGGAGCCTCTATATTCATTTCCTCTCCTTTAATGAAGTCATAAACAATACGTAAATGAGTTTTTGCAACTTGATCAATACTCATGTTGGCCTTAGATACTTCATGCCAAACTAAATCTTTAACATAAAATATGATTTTCTCTTTATGGTATTACACCTCAAGGCCCATTATAGTCTTCCATTTCTTTTCCATTTTGTCTCACAATCTGCAAAAAATGTGGAAACATATTAGGAAACCTATTGTCCCAGTGAAAATTTACAAGTAAAGAATTCAATGAACCCAACTCCCTCACATCATGTTCAAAATATTTCACTCAGACATGCAAATAAATAACACAAAGGGGAGATGACTCTTCTCTATATGGTGAAATTTATGGAATAAGAGAAATTTGCAGAATGGAAAATATAAATTTCTCAAAGCTCTAAATTTGTTTGGAAATGTATTCATAAATAAATATAATGTAGGTTTGAATGATAGGCCTTGGAACAAATCTATAATGTGCTTCAATGATGGAAAAGATTTCAACTATCTACCTTATAAACACATATTTCTAAGCATTGTGAATAGATAACCCACTCGTAGGCACTCATGGCCATCATTTTGCAAATAGAACTAGTCTTGATCCTTTTGTTGAACATATAGTTTTGTTGATAAGATTTCTTATCAATACTTTTAAGAATAAATTTGTATATATGGGCCACTGAAATGAAATAGTTTACAATACCTTTCCTATTGGATACCATTGTAGCCCACATTAGTTAGGGTTTTTGAGGTTGTTGAATTCGTCTTCCGAAGTTAAATTTAGATTTTTTTTATCCTACATATATTGAATGCGATTATTCAGAAAAATCAGATAGCATTGAACATAACCACCAAGTTGTAGATTCAAACTACCACTTTTCACCATAGTATTTTTTGAAGATTTATGACCCTCTTTTGGCAAGGATTTTACAATTTTTTTGAAGGCATTTTTTCTTTAATCTAACAGTTTGAAAGTCAGCACTGTAAGTTTACAATATCTCCACCTTAGAATTGTGATTTTAGATGTTCATGAGTAGTTTAAATCTGTATTAAAATTGCAATTTGAAGCATGAAAATTACAATCTAAGGATTTCATGGTTTGACAAATTTCAATGCAAAATTAAAAATATTTGAGTGTCAAATTTAATTTGGACAATATCACCTATGAAGAAGCTTAAGATAGAGAGTATCATTTAATCATCTAACTTTTTCATATCACAATTTGAAATTTAATGTGTTAAAGTTATAAACCTAAGGCATATTCATCAAAGTTTTGCAAAATCCAATATGCAAAATCTCATTGAACAATTGTTCAAACTTACTCCATGAATACTAATCTTCTACAAACAAAACTTTGAGATCTTCAAAGATGGGCATGCCATTCACGGGCTTCATTCGCTTGTAAAGTATTTCGTCTTTCTTCAAGGGAAATCAAAACAACTTGGATTTCATATTATAATGAGAAACATTATAAAACCCAAGTTTTCACTCCTTTTGAATCAACGACCACAACCAAACATAAGAGGGATCCGTATATCTTAAGGAAATGAAAAATGTTTTCCATGAAGCAAAAACCAAACTTAGTGGAAAAGAATCTATTTCAAGATCTTAAAGTATTTGGGTTACTGCTTGTAACGTTGCAAGGGTTAGGTCATACCTTAAATTTTAGATTAGTCAAACATCCATTTAATTGGTAATGTTAGAACTTTCACTTCCAAAAAATTTTGTAATCCTCCTTCAGAAAAACATTGGAAAATGATTTTCCAGTGCCTATAGGAGCACTGGAAAATCATTTTCTAGCACCTACAAGAATGTTGGAAAATGAGGATATTGAAGTGTTAATGAGAAGTTATGGTTTTGGAACCTAGAAAACACATTGTTATTAAAGTTAAGAGTTCAATAAAGTGCTTCTATGTAACCATGTGTTGATGTATTTTGGAGTCTAATGTTTCAAGTAAGTTGCATCACCCCTCACCAACACTAAGAGAAAAATGAGAGATATGAAGGACTTATACATATATATTAATTAACTTAGAGTAGAGGGCTAATAAAGATTGACCATTTAGAGTATCTACAGGAAAAGGAAATGAGAAGAAATGAGTTATAAAAAGGAAGATTGGCATGCTAATAAAAGAGAGACAGGGGAAGGAAAGGGATGAAAATCAATATTTGAACTTCAAAATGGAGATGATGGAAAGAAAATATATGATATGATAGTTACCCATGACATAGATTCTCCAACCATAAGATAAGATTCAAGGAAATAATGAAACTAATGATGACGTTATATATGAGCTAGCATAATCGAAAGATGGTGTAGCTATATTCAAAGTTGAAAACAATTCTGAAAGATTGTGTTGTCTCTTATATTCCCATTATCATGAAAACTGTTAAAAGCATTAGAATGATACAACAAATGAAAATAAATTACACACTGATATGAAATAAGTACAATATGCACAAACCTCTTTCATGAATTCTAAATATTAAATCTAAACATGATTTGACCCATTCATATTTCACAACCTTTGTCAAGTAAAAATTTATTTCTAACCAACATGGAACAATGTAAACTTTGAAATGGGAATTGTAAACTCAAAATGAGAAATCTAGCCAAAAAACCCCCATAAAACATGAAAAACAACCCAAAAACGAAAAGTGTGTATTCCAGAACAATTTTTTTCATTTTTTAAGTTTAATTTTCAACATTTTTTCAAAATGGCATTCAAGGAAAATTATAAGAACCCCCTAAATTTATATGTAAAATAAATAGGTGAATCCCCATGATACATAGGAAAATTGGAAAGTGATTTTATCGATAATATAATATGTATACATAATTTTTTTGGAGATTCTCTCACCAGATTATATTATCTTGTAAAATCATGGCGAATCTTTCACTAATTATAAAATATTATAAGATATTGGCAAATCTTTCACTGAATAATAAAACATTGTGAAATCTTGGCGAAGTTTTCATTAAAGTATGAAACATAAATGATAATAGGAAAACATATTCATTACACTGTAATATATTAACTTACATGTTTCGAAAAAAGAAACATAATTTTCTCTTCCTACAAAAAATGTTGCATGCTTCAGTGGGCATGTTTGTCAAGGTTCTTACTGTACACTCTTTCATATCCCTCTATTAGTTTTGATAATATTCCACCACAAATTTCATGTATGTGTTGATCTTGACCACCACTTCTGTCACGGTAGGATAGATTAATGTTTTCTCTACCACTTCTGTCAAGCTATGAGAGATTAAGGTTTTCACAAATCATGGCATAAAAACCCCTACTGAGTTTAAATATTTTGTTTACTAACAAGGCATAGATATTTTCTATTGTTGGTAAATTTAGATCACAAAATTCCAACATTGCATATAGCATGTGCATATGTAAAGACAATCTTCTGGCAGAATATGAATGCTTTTCTAGAAAAGGGTGGGACATCTCAAAAGTCAAACAACTGCAAATAAAGGCATAGATTCATAGAGCTCCATTCTCAATTATATAGTGCAATCGTGTAGCTTTTTATGTATGAAATGCATCTAGTACACAACTTGTGGGTCAAAATTAGCATAATACAAAGAACCAAAATACATGGGTGGCATCAAATAAGTTTTTATTTATTCTGACACTAGAGAAGCTATAAGAGTAATTATTTGGAGATTCTTCAAAAAGTCAGGAGTTTGCCTTTATCCAATTTCTATTATTTGTTGGTTGATATCTACCATCCTACCAAGTTTATTTTTGAATTATGGATTCTCAACATCCAAGACAAAGGGAAAAATCCTTGTTGTAGTTTGGTTTGTATGCATTAGTCAGAAAAATACATTGCTAAAATCCATCACACACAAAAAATCACTACAACTCAATTTTAGACACAAAATGGCTTCTAAGTATTGCAATCTATATGAAACATCTAACCCACCTTAGTCATAACATGCATATCAAAGTCTTTTGTGTTCAATCCAATGCCTTCATAAAATGTTGTCCTCTATCAATCATTGAGGTACATCATCACATATACTTGCAAAAGGAAAGAAAGTGTTCCTAGAAGAAATCATTCACACAGAATAAGAAAAAATACATCATCAATAAATATTGATGAAAATAGAAGATGTCATATTTCCTAGATCTTTAGGATATATTATATTTAATTCAATATTAACTCACCGAGAGACAAAAAAACCTTTACCAAAGCTTGGTTTTCCATTCATTCAAAAAATTTGGTTATGCTTTCAATAAGATGAGAAACATTCACCGTGCATATTCCTCAAAGTACTTGAATATAGGATACACTTGATACTCAGGGCTTTCTCTTAGGTTCCCAGAGATGGTAATATATTTCTAGGAACTAATTTTCTAAGATAAGTAAGTGGCATAGAATATGAACTTATGCTTGAAGAATGTATAGTTTCATGCTTTACCTAGGAAACCGAGGTCCAGTGCAAGATTGAAATATGATAAACCCTTGTTCAAAAAACCTATAGAATATGAACTTAGGCTTGAAGAAAGTATAGTTGCATGCTTTACCTAGGAAACCGATGTCTAGTGCAAGATTGAAATCTGATAAACCCTTGTTCAAAAAATCTATAACCGAATGTGTCAAATATTGAGTTGAGAAAGCCAATAGACAGATTACATCATAAAATGCAATTACAGTGATAAAAAAATATATTCCAGATAAATACTTTATCCAATGTAAGTTTCAAATAGAAATATATCCAATCTAGTAAACAACAATGCCAATAGACATAGTGAGTTGTGAAAGGGGAGCCATTTTTGCAGCAAACAGCTATGCCTTTTTCTAATAAACCACACCTACAAAGTAATATAACATATCCTTCATGATGAACTTCACTTTGGACATGAGGGAAAATATCTCATCCACAACTGGTTTGGTTTTCTACAAATGAACATTCAAGTTCGGTTAATTTCCTGCATACCCATTCACCAAGTCATCTCATAATAGGACATAAATGGATATTCATCAAATCTAATTTTTTAACTCAATTGTTTCTTGTAATTCCAAATCCATATCGTACAAAGGACTCAAAATCTCAAGCCATGTATGTAACAGAAGCCATAAAACCATGTTGACTTGAGAGGAAAATGCAATGTATTAACCCCTACATTATGTCCTATTTTTCAACATGTCTACATATATGAATTTAATAAAGTTTAATAAACTAATGGTCACTCAACATATCATTGGAAAGAGGATAGAATTCATTGTCAAATTACTAAATGCAATGGCTTGTGCTTTTGGCTTCAACTTGACACAACCAATTTGGCAAGTTTGCAGGTTGTTGGTAGGTGTTTTTAACCCTTTGAAGGATTTAAGGAAGCATTATAGGGTTCCCATAAACATAAACTAGTGGAGGGGAATTCACAGGTGTATCTTGGTGCTACTATGATGGGGTCCATTTCAAGGTGTAAATGGTGGAGAATTGTTGACTACCTTAGAGAGGCTTAAAATATGTGTTAAGAAACTCAAGCTTCTTCATGCAAAGCATCTAGAGAGAAATCCTTGGAAGCCTATCTTGCTAACTGAGAAATATTTTATTTGCAGGTTTGTTTACTAAATCTATGAAGCCTTTTTCTTCTGACTGAGATAGAATAAATGGGTTTGTTAAACAATTCTTTAACTTAATACCTCATTTCAAGATTTTTTTTTCCATTAAAATTTGTATTTGTTCCAAATATGATAAAATTTATTAAGGAAGTCCCTTTGCTGTAGGGAAGTACAAGATATTTTTTCAACTTTGGTTCCCCAACATTTTTCTAGCATCTTTTATCCCTCTTCCATCCCACTATGATCAAGGCTTCCAAACCTACTTGTGCACCATTCGCTAGAAAATGTTTTAGAAGAAATAGAGAAGTTCATTGGGAGTATAGATTGAACTAGATCTTCGTAAAGGTTTCACAGGGCTTAATTTTCTAGAGTTTCAAGATAACCACTGGAATAGGACTCACTGAGTCTCTTTCTTACTTGCAATTTACTCAGGTCGGTAGAAAAACAAGGGGAGGACATGGTTAATCTCATCAAAAGTTCAACCTCTTCATTACTAAGTGAGTTTGTGTAGGGTTTGGCCTATCCCTGAAAGAGTCGCTGAGAATTTCAAGGTTCAACAAAGTTCAACCTCATGCACTTAGTGAGCAGCCTATACATTGAAAAATTCATTTTAAAAAATCGACAACATTTCTTCAAGGGTTTCAAACTTATTTTTTCTTTTGGGCAAAAAAATATACAGAGAGGATTCTCCATCAAAATGCATCACAATTCAATTTTGTTATGTGGATTTTTAATCCATGTGAAGGATATAATTGCTTGGATAGTAGATTATGGGAATTTTGAAAGGATTGTGCAGTGAAATTTCTGAATATCTACACTAAAGGTGTGGCCAGACTCATGTTCTCGGCAAACAACCTTAATCATGAAATATTTCCATAGAAATTGGAAGAAATTTTTGGCTTATGCAAAATTTGGATTTTTTTTTAGCTTTATTGGTTTTTTATTTTTCATAAAGCCTTGAGGAGAAAAGGAATGAAATTTTCCTTTTTATGGGATTAGTTGTAATATTTTTAATGTCTCCTTCCCTCTCTCAAGCGGGTTTAGGCATAATGCCTCCCTCTTGTTGCATGTCATTTGGTAAATAATCTGTCCTATCCCAAGTTGTTTTTAAGGGGGGATATTAGGATATTAGACCTTAGGAGTTGCTTAAGACCAACTTGGTCTAATGTAGTATAGTCATGTGTTTTTAGTTATCTAATGGTCACTATTCTATCTCCTACACAGATGCTTCGATGGCATTGATGTTCTAGGTATTGGACCATGATCTCTATTTAAAGATCATGGATGGTCACTTGTCTCAAACGATTAAGAGTAGAGTATTGCAATAGATATATCCCTTCATTTCTTACGTAGTAGTACAACTTTTCTATTGCTTCATGGATGTCTCATCTTGAGGGTTTTACCATGTAAATTGCAGTGTCTTAGTTTATGGTAAGCATGAGTTATTCCTAAGCGGTATACATCCTTTTGAGTAACCCACTTGTGATTTCCTAATATGGTATCAATGTTAGGCCCCTATACTACTAGTGTAACCCCTTATTGTTATTAGTACAACCCCCTTATTATATTGTTGTATCCATGTAGTCCCCATATATGCCCACTATTGTTATTATTGTGCCCTTACATTATTATTGTTATGTCGGCTCTGACTACATTATGAACCCTTAGACTCCTATATATAGAAAGTGTAATGCCCCACTTAAATCTTATCCTGCAAATTTTGTTAATGTTTACATTATGTGAAAATATTGAGAAATATTAGTCTAATATAAAATTCATGATTTCCATTACTCAAATTCCCCAGTTACCTTCCCAAATTGAATCTTAAGTAGGATATGGTCTCCTTCCATTATTTCAAATAATATATGTATTCATCTCACATTCCCCAATGTACCCTCACATTTACTAGGGAGAAGACATGGTCCTCTCCATGTAAGTACATCTCACATTCCCCAATGTACCCTCACATTTACTTGGGAGAAGACTTGGTCCTCTCCAACTCATTATCCCTTTTTTCTTTTTTTCTTTTTGAATATGTCTAATCCTATATTAATACAAAAATATTTTACACCGAGGTCATGGCCTCATGAAAGCTACCCTGGAGAATTGGCATGTTTATAGGCATAACTTATCAGTATTTAGTGAAAACCCAGCTGAGTGTTGCCCTGAAGGACTGCCAAGAACCTGACCATGACTTATGCAAAAAATCGAAAAAACCCCATTGTTGTACATGGAACTAAAAATTAAACAGGGGCCATATGACAACAGTAACTGGAAAAACTGGACCATGACGAATAAACCGAGAGACACTACTTGAAACACAAATCTGAGTACTAACTTCAAAAGCAGCTGAGACTGCAATTGAGGCTAGAGACCAAAGGCTAGCAAAGTGCCTCCTTCACGATGGAAATTGGCTATTAGGACTGGAGCACTTATTGTGATTGTAAGGCAGGTGATAAGTAAAAAACCTCGAGCACACTGAATTTCCAAAAAACCAAAGAGCACCGACCGGTTTAAACACCAAGGGAGGGATCGGGCTACTCTTCGATGATGTGGCATCCAAACTAGTAATCATCTTCATCCTCAGAGGGGTGGCCCTCTCTGCATGTAGAGCCTCCACTTATAGATACGCTCAAGCCTGCCTGATCCTTCATGATTTGGGAAGATGTGCTTTTTCCTGAGCCTAAAGCCTTGCTCGGCTCATAGTACATCTGGACTGTGCCATGTCTGTCTTCCGCCGACCTTTCCGTCGTCGCCCCAAGGGAACTTGCAACTTGACCAGAATTGATCTCCTTGAGCTCTATGGTAATTGAGGCCATGAAGGAGAGATTTTCGTGACTGCAGGGGAAATGAAGCTGAATGGAGTTAGAATTGAGGGAGCTTGCTGCCAAATTGTGCAGACCTCTGCCCCTGCACTGTCCACTTCTTGTAGCCGGATATCGATCCATGCTGAAGTCTGAATAGAAAGTCGAAGAATCCATCATGGAGGAGGAAACCTGGCGGCCTGTTTGCCCCGTGGAGCTACCTCTCCTACTACTCATCCTCTGACAAAGTTTCGGCATAGCCAGCAGACCAGGATGTTCCAGGCAGTTTAAGAGACTAAGGAGGCAGAAAAGGTTTAGCGTAGGCTTGGCCTCAACATCCAGAAGGCCGGGATGAAGAGCAGAGACTAAGAGGCTGGCAAGATTGTAGATGAGGTAGGGAGGGACTTGTGGGCGCAGCCAGCAATTCTCCCAATGAACCAGGGCCCAAAGTATCCTTAGAAATGGTTGAGGACGAACCTTGACTGCTGCAAAGGAGGGAATTAAGCGAAGAGGAGAAACACGAATGTAGACAGTTGAGGGCTTCATGCTTAGGAGATAAACCAGCGGAGGAGGAGGGTCAGGCTGCATTAATGCAGCATTAATCTTGAACGCAGGGGAATTAAAAGCTGGTGTTGTGGGAGATCGAGAGGCAGTGGAGAGGAGCCATGTGCCCAAGCAAGCTATTGTCCACACGCACATACCTGTATCTTGATCAGACACCCGGATCCGAGACCCTCCAACTCATTATCAATATAATATAATTATATATTAATATATTATAATATATATATAATATATATATATATATATTATATATATATATATATTATATATATATATTCATTTCACATTCCCCAATGTACCCTCACATTTACTAGGGAGAAGACACGATTCTCTCCATGTAATTACATCTCACATTCCCTAATGTACCCTGACATTTACTTGGGAGAAGACATAGTCCTCTCCATTTAATTATCAATATATATATTCATCTCATATTCCCAAATGTACTTTTCAGATTTACTTGGGAGAAGACATGGTCCTTTCCCATTAAATTCTCAAGTTTATATTCATGTCACATTTCCAAATGTACTCCCGGCTTTACTTGGGAGAAGAGAAGTCAACTGTAAGGATGGATGAGAAGTTAATGACATTAATGAGAGGTGGTTGAGATGGAGAAGGGAAGGAAGGTATAAAAAGGGAAAGGGGAAGGGAGAAAAGGGGATGTTGGGTCTTGCCTATGATTGTGGGGTTGGTTGTGATTGTTTGGACTTGTTGTGTTTTTGGAGACCTTAGGAACCTGTGGAGGTTTCTTGGGTTGTGGATAGGTGGGAAGCATTGTTATCTTGGTCTAGATCATTCATCCTAGACACACACACACTACATTTGGTTGGACTTGGGCTCGGAGGGCTAGTATGGAGGTTTCTTGGGCTAGGGATTATTTCCTAGTTGGCTGGGAGGTAAATCCAGTTGGGTCCGTCAAGAGGAGTGTTTAGTAGGAGCAGCATGACAAATGTATCTCCATCAGCCACCGGTACAGGTATTCCCCCATAAACTACTCTTGTAAATTTCATCAAAATGAAATATTCACCTTAAATCATGCTGATTAGAATGAAATGATAGAATTGTATTTGTTTAAAAGTCGTGTAAGTAAGTTATCACCTCTGATTGCATTTAATTTGAGAAGAAAGTAGATCTGTTAGCAGACCCTAGGTTATGTCTCTTACATATGGTATCAGAACCTTAGTTCAAAATCTGGACCCAAGGCCCTCTAAACCTATAATTTATACTTTTAACAAGTCTCCACTGCTCATTTCTGTGCATGAATGCACTGAGAATCAAACATGGGCTATTCATAGTGAATTCCACCTGCCTATAGCTAGAGTAGCCCATATGAGAAAGCCTATTTTGTATGCATATAAATTAGGACTTAGCTAGTGGTGGAAATCCTACATGTTTTTGAAAACTAACTCCCTTCATTTCACTCACATTGAAAACAATAAGCATAATTTAGTAACTCTTCACTGTAAGTATCTCAGCGGTCACAAGATATCCAAGCTTCCCTAAATATCCAATTTAAATTCCAATGACATTACCATCTTTCCGTATCAGCTGAACCAACAATTTTTCCCATCATTTTCTAGCCCTCTCTTATGTAGCTTGAGACATCATTATCAAAATCAGGTATAAATATCCATCTATTGCTTTCGTTATATTGAAGTTCAAAAACTATTTAACAAAAAGGCTTAATCAAAAGAGTTGCGCCTCAGACTTTACAGGGCCAAGGTCATTTTGTGCCCTCTCCTTTTAGCTTTTCTAGGCTTTTTGCTGTCGTGCCTCTCGTAGTTTTCCTTCTGCATACATCGCAGATTTGGCATTTCAATTCATGTCAAAGCAGTCAATCTGATGAGTCCATGACCTTAGAGAGTTCCATTAATATCTTATCTTCTAGCTCTGGATGCTTGCTCAAAAGCCAGGAGAACCAACAAAGTGCTCCAAGGTAAAGCCTAGAAGCAAAGATTATGCCCAGGAATAAGTTCTGCAATGAGTTATCAGAACTAAAACACCCTTCCTCTCCCTCAAGCTTGGATAATCTGAAAAAATATCTATGCCCACTTCATTTTCTGCAGTGTTGTTATTAGTGATCTCACTCTTTCTAGACTTCACCATCTAGTTTACAAATTCATGGACAATATTCTTGAGCTCTTTTGTCTCTGTAGAATTCACCATGTTCAGACATTTCATCAATTTACAAATAGTAGGAGGAATGATTAGGTTATAAGTCCATGCTTCAGTCACTTCTCTAATATTAAAGAAATGAAATAAAGGGCCAACTTATTGATCCTCCTAATAATTGTCATAATGTTCGAAAGCAAAAACATGAAATGTCTTATTTTATTAAACAACAACAATCTTAACCTTAGCTCTGTTTTATGGATCCACCTTAATACTATTTAATGATAAAAAAAGAAATGAGATATATAGTATCGATTTTTTTTATCTTTCTTGAACCAAGGTTAAGATTAGTGTTAAATACATCTTATATACATCAATTGACAGCATTGGAAAAAAAATTACATTTCAACCTTTCCCACTGAGCAGTGGAAAAACAATACATAGTAAAATTGTGTCTGAAGCTTCAGGATTATGGCATGTAATGATGATGCCTCAGCTGAGAGTGTTCTTAAGTATTGCTCCATGTATCATTTGCAAATATGTTTTTGTTTCTTTGACATGAAAAGAAATAAACTCTTCTCTATGAAATTATATTTCTATGCAGCAGATTCTCTACTGACTAGTGTCATCTCTTGATATCATATACCTCAATAATTCATCCTGTCAAATTTTTTGCCAAAAATTCAATATACCTGTTACAAGAAAGAACATTTCATGGCATGAATTTTTCTATAAAGAAAATTTGCTGCTCACTCATGTCATCTCTTGAGTTGTTATTGTCTTGTAAATAAACTTCAAACCAACAGATTTTTTTTATTGTTGCTTGCTCTAATATTTTCATTACTTAAAAATTACCAAAGCTGTGAAATCTACAAAATTGTCACAATACTTTGATAGGATATTCTCATACATCCATTAAAATAGGAGGAACCATACAATATTGTTGAATTCAACATTCTACAATATAATAAACTCACTAATAGTTGCAAACCGTAGTTAACAAATGGGCTGCACCTCTCTAGTATGGTGCAAGTTGTGTTCATTTGCACCACCGAATACAATCAATTAGTCTAAAGCTTCAAATTGGTATAGTTGAAATGTTGAGTATGATGTAGAGGCAATCCCAGGGTGAGATACCTTCTGTATCATCTTCAAGTTGGCTATAATTACCATTTATATTTGATGGTTTAGATGATGAACTTATCCATGGACAATGAACTCGAGACACCCACAATTTGAAACTTCTATAATTGATAGAAATCTTTCTTAACTATGTAATTTAGGGATACACCCTGAGCACTTTAAAAATCAAAGACATTTTCCTGTAGCTGAGTGGATTCGATTCTCAATATATGGGTGCCTAATAGAGAATGGTCCTACAAATAAAAATAGAAAAGTGAATCATTTTTATATAATAACTTAAGAAGTTTGAGTACAAACTAATTATTAATTTAGAGGTTTGTTCACTCACCCTGGAGACATTGAGATGTGAAAGGGGTTTGAATGTTTGACGCTTCTCCCAATCTAACTACATTTTGTAGTTCATCATCCCAAACATTTGAGATCTGCAACAATTTCAGGAAAATTAGGTGAGAAGAGGAATGTTTAGCTATCTACCTAATAATGTCACTTAAAATGACCTGTCAATGCAGAATTTGAAATATGTACATTGAATAACATCGTATGAACACTAAACTTTGAAGTGATTTATCATACAATACCTTGGCATCTCCATCAACTTCTATACGGGGGAAAACTTTCATTCATTACCCTCCTGAGTGGAATTTCTCCGGAATTTCCCATACACTACTCCTCCATTTCACAGGACACGCTAGCTTGCATTGTTGTCCATTCAGGCTGGTGAAATTGTGGATATACCACAACAGTATCAGAACTAAATGCCATATTTGATGGTTGAAGCATCTAAAAAAAAAACAACAACCAACAAAATCTCACAGATTAGGCTCTATCCCAGTTATTCTCTTAATGACAAATATAGATATCCAAATTGTACAATAGGTTTATAGCAACATGTTAATTGAACCTACATCTTTGGTAAGAAATCCTTCCATGTTAAAGTCTAATATGGGATTAACAACTTCAAGCTTCATAGATAAAAACCATGGAAAGTGATTGCAACTGAGTTATGATCATAATACAACAAATAATCTATAAATTAATGTTTTGTGGAACGTTTAAAGATCTTACCTCAACTTGGAATTGAAATGTACATGAATAAGAAAGGAGGATCATTATTAATTTATTAGGCACCCTATTCTTAGTAATGAGAAATATGATCTGCACCTCCCTGATATCAATCGGTTTTCCATCATTGCTCTATTGGCTTATACTGGCCCTTCCTTGATTAATTAGACTAAATTTTGTTGGAGAGTGGAATACAAGTCAACCATAAAAGACAATTCCTTCCCATGAAGTGAATTGTTCTAGATCTAGTTCTTAAGAACCATAGTCAACTATCCACTCATACATACCTAGCCTTTATTGTTAAACTATTCACAAGGTAAGAATTATCTAGATTGCCAAAGCAATTTAAATACATGTATCATGGAAAATACGATCCATGTATTTATTACAAATTCGGAAATTCGATAAAACACCAACCAATTTGGTTTATATCAGGTGCATATCCCGCCTCCTTCATCTGCCTAGATAATCTATTCAACTCTGCATAAATTTCCTGTGTTTGTGGATGCGATTTATCCCCTATGAGGAAAACATGAACATGTTTGTTGACCTCAATCCAGCTGTAACCCGGTGTGTTTTTTTTTATCCTTCAATTTCCTCCTCACATTCTCAGTGTCATCCCACCTATTAGTTGCAGCATATATGTTTGATAGCAACACATAAGGCCCAACCTTTTTAGGATCTAACACAAAAAGATGTGTAGCAACACGTTCTCTTAGGACTACATTGTCATGTACCCTGCAGGCAGAGAGCAAACACCTCCACACAGTTACATCAAGGCATATTGGCATGTCGTTGATGAAATATTTTGCCTCATTGAGGCACCTAGCATTGCCAAGAAGGTCGACCATGCAAGCATAATGATCCATCACATATTTTATGTGGTAATGGCTCATGCATTTGAAATAGTGTCGGCCCTCATTCAATAGGCTCGTATGATAGGAAGCAGACAAAACACAAATAAAGGTAACATGGTTTGGGCTTATGCCAAAACATTCCATCTATTGAAAGAGCCTAATGGCATCCTTGCCAAGGCCGTGCATGGCATATCATACCATAATTGTATTCCAAGATACCACATCTCTCTGATGTATATTGTCAAACAAATTGTGTGCCTTATCTATCTTCCCACATTTAGCATACATATCTACAATAGCACTATCCAAAACAAATGATTGACACCTACTTCTATTAATCTCCTCATGGAATTCTTCTCCCTTCTCTATGGCTTCCAAGAGGGTGCACGTAGGAAGCATGCTAGCAAAGGCTTTGGGATCTGGCTTCACGCCTGAAGCTCACATTTCTCGAAAAGCTCTAGAGCTTCCACACTGCGCCTGCTATGTGCAAATTCTGCAATCATCACTGTCCAGGAGGCCACGTCTTTCTCCAACATTTTCCTAAAGAAATTCAGAGCCTCGTCAACACACCCATTTTGCAAACACCCCGCAATCATAACAAACCACAACATCGTTTCGAGCTGTTCAGGGAAAAAATAAAAAATAAAAAATTAAGAATATGAAAAAGGATTTCTTGTGTAAGTATGGACAGAAGAAACAATTTAATATACTTATTGATTTGAATGTATATTTTGTTTGCATCTAACACATTATATATAGGTATATAGATCTATATAAATCTTGTTTACTCTGTTTTCAAGGATGTCCCATTGATCCTGTTTGGGAAATTAAGAGAACTCCCATTTCAATTTTCACTAGTCATCTTGAATTTTAAATTTGGGTACATATGCTCTCATTAGGGCATCATAATGGCAAGCCTTGTTGGTCTTTGGCATAACGTCTATAGCATAGCCTACATTTTAACGTTCTTTAGCCTTCTTAAGAGTGGCCTGTGTGAAACTGTTTTGCAGTTATTCATCCTTGATAACGTCTCTACAACATAGTTTACGGATTTAATATTTTTTATTCTTCCTGGGAGTAGTCCATGATAAACTATGTTTGAGATTGATTTGCATTATATCAAATGTGATTTAACTGTACATATTTTGTGTGAAAGACATTTCTAATTTTATTGACCATATAGTGGATAATTTTCAAATGGATTCACATGTCAATTCATAATTTAACATAAATTAAATCGGACTTTTACATAATCATACAATGATGCTAATTATCATTAATCTTTATTAAAAGAAATGGTTCATGAAATTTCATAAAAAGAAAAAAAAAATCATAATTTGATGATATCAAATATATCAATCGATAAACATTTGTTATTGCACACAAACATATAATAATATGCTATTAGCTATAACATCAAACCCTTGTTTCTGAAAATAAACCTGATCACGCTAGTAGTTAGGACACCAAACCCTGGTTTCTCAAAAATAAACTTGGTCATACCAATAGTTAGGGCATCAAAACTTGGCATAGCTTGAATTGATCTATTGCTTGGTTTCTCTATGGACTATCTAGAGTGTGGTAGAAAATGTTAGGAATAGTGCTAATAAGTCTTAGATATCATACAGGTTTTGAGAAAATAAAAATGGTGAGGACACGAAGAAACTAAGGGTCTGGAGAGTCTTCACAAGGACATCCTTCAAAATAACTCATTACCTTCACCAGAATTGACTCTCATCCTGCGTTCCCTGGAAGCAATTAATGAGACCTTAAGAGGGTGCCAAACAAATGAAATGGAAGGGGAACACCCTCCATCAGGGTAAGGGAACCCTGAGGGATCTAGAGACTATGATAGAAGTCCTCCAGTTAAGGACATTACTAGGGAGCTCTAGAAGATTAAGCTCCCAGAATTTGCAGGAGGTCATGCTAGTCAGCATGTAGAAGCTTGGTTAGAGGGGATGGGAAGGTGTTTCGCACTAAGGGATTACAATTCCAATTCCAAATCTAAAATAGAAATATTCCAACTTAGAGATAGTGCTCTGAATTGGTGGGGTAACTTGGAGCGTCAACTACACCTCACTCCAGACACAATTACTTGGGAATTATTTGAGGAAAGGTTTAGGAAGAAGTACCTGCTAGCGTATTATGAAGAACAGTAGGTAGGAGCCTTCCATGCCCTAATACAGGGAGGTTGTATTGTAGAAGAATATGAAATTCGATTTATGGAATTGGTCAGGTATGTCTCCTACATGGATATTGACCAACGCCAAGTGGATGATTTTATGTATGGATTGAGACCTAAGATTAGGGCAATGGTGCAGATGTGGAAACCATCCTTAGTTGCAGAAGCTGTAGAACAGGCTCGTTATGTCGAGGAACACCTAGACTTAAATGGTGAAGGCAGAGCCATCTTTCCACGTCAAACAGGGTTTATGGGGAAGGCCCCTCGTACCTTCCCAAGGGGAGGAAGTCGGAGGCTACCACCATATGGAAACAGGGTTATACATAGAACACCGATAGTATGGATTTCAATGGTTTCTAGTGCAGCTTCACCCACAACTTCGAGGGCACATACAAATCAAAGTCATATGCAAGGAGCAGCAATTGGGGGTAGCAGTTCCAGGGGAAGAACCTCTTTCCAAAGAACTCCACAACATTCAGTTCGAGGTCCACCATGCATCACTTGTTGGGGATGCGAAGGACCTCATTATCAACGGGACTACCCTAAGTTTTGAAATGGTAACAACAGAAGAGAGGGAAAAGAACCAATGGGGAGAGCAGGTAGCCACCATCGAATCTATGCCGCTATTAACAATTAGCAAGTTGAACACCAGTCTGTCATGGTAGAAACCTCAGGTATGATAAACAAAGTAAAGGTTAAAATTTTGTTTGACTCTAGTGCTACAGATAGTTTCATTTCACTAGTTGCATTAGAAAAATGTGGGTTGGCAGCCTATGAGCACGATGACTTTAAACAAGTTGAGATGTCTTCTGGAATAAAACAAGCAGTATGGCCTAGTGTTGACCAATGTCAGGTAAACCTCGGAGTGTGTATCACTAATTTGAAGGCATACGTCACAGCATTGGGGATGTATGATGTAATTATTGGAATGGATTGGCTAGAAGCTCATTGAGCTTTGGTAGACTGTTTCAAGAAGAAGGTGATCTATTTAGATGAGAAGGTAGGCCAATTGAGATTTGTGGGATCAAGAGGGGAGTGTCCCTATGATTCATATCCATGATGAAACTAAAACGTTGTCACAAACAAGGTTGCAAACTGTATTTGGTCAAGACTGTAAGTGACCAGAAGGGACCTTCCTTGGATCAACATCCAGTTTTGGCAGAATTCAAGGATGTTTTTCCAGAGGAATTTCCTGGATTACCTCCTATAAGAGAGATTGATTTCACCATTGATCTGAAACCAGGTGCAGAACCAATATCTAAGACACCCTATAGGATGACAACTCCAGAGATTTGTGAGTTGCAGATGCAGTTAAAGGAGCTCTTAGACTTGGGATTGATCAAACCTAGTATTTCCCCTTCGGGTGCACCAGTAATTTTTGTCAAGAAGAAGGATGGTTCCTTCCAGCTATGCATAGATTATAGAGACTTAAACAGATCCACGATAAAGAATAAGTACCCAATAGCTCGAATAGATGACTTATTTGATCAAATGAAGGGGGAAGCAGTCTTCTCAAAAATTGATCTACGATCTGGGTACCACCAAATGAGGATAAAGGAGGAAGACATCTCAAAAAATGCATTTCGAACTTGGTTTGGGCACTATGAGTTCGTAGTTGTTCCATTCGGTTTAACCAATGCACCAGTAGTATTCATGAGCCTCATGAATGGTGTGTTCAGGAAGTATTTGGACCAATTTATGCAAGTCTTCCTTGATGACATTCTAATATATTCCAAGAATGAAAAGGAGCATGAAAAGCACCTAAGGGTAGTATTGACTTGTTTAAGGGAAAATCATTTGTATGGGAAATTGCCAAAGTGTTCCTTCTTTCAGAAGAAATTCCATTACCTTGGGCACATCATTTCAGGAGAAGGGATTTCAATTGACCTAGAAAAGGTGAAGGCCATAATGGATTGGCTAGTACTAAAAAATGCCCATGAGGTATGTAGTTTTATGGGGCTAGCTGGGTATTATCGCAGGTTTGTAGAAGGGTTTTCAAGGATTGCAAAACCCATCACCACATTACAGCGAAAGGGGGTTAGGTATGAATGGACAAATGAATGTGACACTGCATTCACAATGATGAAGAGGTTACTAACTAGTGCACCAATCCTTCAAGTACCAGACATGATAGAAGACTTCACTATCTGCACCAATGCTTTTGCATAGGGATTGGGTGCAGTATTGATGCAAGAAGGCGGAGTAATAGCTTATGCTTCTAGAAAACTAAAGAAGCATGAAGAGTTATATGCTACCCATGACTTAGAATTGGCAGCAATAATGTTAGCCTTGAAGCTATGGAGACACTACCTCATTTGGAGAAGATTTGAGTTAAGAATGGATCATCAAATCTTGAAGCATCTCTTCACTCAAAGGGATTTGAACGGCAAACAAAGGTGATGGAGCGAATTCATGAGTGAGTATGATTTTGAAATCTTATACATCAAGGGAAAGGAGAATGTAGTGGTGGATGCCCTAAGCAGGAGGCCAAGAACCTTCTCCCTAGTAGCCTTAAAGGTAAATTTAAGGGAGCAGATATTGGAGAAACTCTTTGAAGATAGTTGGTATCTAAAAGTCATCTCAACTATCCAGAATGGGAAATAGATAGAACCAAAGTTTGAAGGATATGTCCTTGAACTAGATGGACTATTGTTATAGACATTTTTGGGCACTTCAACCCTAATCATAAATGTCCATAAATTGAGGGCTCTTAAGTCCCTAAAAGTTCACTGCCTAAAGGAACAAGGTCAGCTGATTACATCATCTGCCAGAAATTCTCCATTAAAAACTGCTCATAAATGGTCAAACCTAGACCATACTGAAAACCCAGTGCAGAGGGTGCGATGCATATCACCTTCCTAGTGTACAAGGTGCGATGCATACTGAATTTCGCCTCTGTAGGGTGCGATGGTCGGGAATGGACAAATGGCAGGGACAAAATGCGAGGTGGAAGATCATGGAATCTTCCAGAAGCTTCCCCTCTCACACTTGCCTCTCTATTTTTGACTAGGGATGAGTAAGAGATCATCATTATCCAAGTGGAAACAGGAACTATCAGAGAGAGGACACTAATCAAGACCCCAAAAGATGACTCACCTCCCTATAATCATCTATATATGGATCCCTCATCACAGAGATCCAGAGGCTGGAATTTTGTATCTTATAAAGAAGTGTTGTTGGTTTTCTGGTGTAAGTTCATAGTGTTGGGTGATCTAAGCATTACTTGAGGTGAAGAAGGGCTTTCTAGCTGGAGGATGATGCTGGGTCAAAACATATGGTTGTAATCCTCTTGCTACTTTTCTCTTAATAAAGCTATTCATGTTTTCCTTCATATTCTTGTATGTTTACTTATATATGCATTTGTATGGTTAACACACATCTCGTCCTGTGTTATTCATGAATATAGATCTTCGTTCTTCGATAGTAGTATGTTGCTGTGATTCCATAGGTGCTCTTTGAAGCTGGGCGGATGAAGAAGAAGCGGAAAAGCTCTATCAGGAAGGAGAGGAAATCAAGCGCAAGACTAAGGTTGGTCTCCTTGGTTCCCCTCTTGTCTATTTTCATAAAGGAAAACGAAATTAAACTTTACTTTTTTGTTTCTAAGATAGCTACCAATCTTAGTGGGAATAGCAACATCCGAGTGGACACTATTCCCAGTAACAAAATGACGACTCCACTGGGGACCTCTAACCCTTTAAACCCATAAGGCTAGTCGTTTCCTAGCTTGCATAAAGAAAGGATTCGGGGCAAAGCTTTAAAGATGTAAGCCCCTTCAAAATAGCATCTTGAATGAGACATCCTTATCATACGACTGGCGAGCAGTGTTACCGCAGGGTCAAGCTCGTTAAAAAATAAACCCGCCACGAGTAGTTTAGCGCATAGTTCAAGCTCATTAAAAATAAACACATAAGTCATGAGCAAATGTTTCCCCCCAGCGTTTAAGCTCATTAAAAAATGAACCGGTAAAATAACCATTGTGAATGCCTTATCGCCAGCTTTTGAGCCTTGGTCATGTTCTCATCATCACCTCCACTCTATTTTTAGCCGATCATTCACCCCCATATGATTGTTTACCCCTTTGAGGAACATCTATGAAGAGTGATTCTATTAGCCATCCTTGTGACACTGCCGTTATTGGAGAATTCAAAACCTTACCTGGAATCAGCTGCTACCTGAAACCATCACTCTTTCCTCGAAAACGAGTCTTCTTTAAGCTCTTTTCAACTGACTCATAAAATATGAAAAAATTGTCGACCGATTGGTCTCTCTGGCTCGTTAAAGTCATCAGAAGTGCTATCCCTACTCTAGATTTTTATCTTTTTGGACCTGAGGGATTATTACACAAAAAGATCGAGAACTTGTCTTTTTAGGCTCATTAAAACTATCGAAAACTCATCCCTTTTGTATTATTTTACGCTTTTTCAGACTTAAGGGATTACATGATGAAAAAAAATCGCTGGAGTCTCCTTTTCGTTCCTTTAAGACTCTCTAAAATTGAAAGGGGTCGAGTTATCTTTGTCGTTAAACTTGTTAAAACCGAATAGCGACAAACTCATCCAAATGGACGAGAACGAGTTTCACTGTCGCTAGGCTTGTTAAAATATAGCAACAGGTTCGCCCGAAGGGCGGATTATAGAACAAGCATATGTTATCCTCCTCAAGCTTGACAAAAATAAAGAGGTACTGGTTAGCAATGACTGGGAAAATTGGGAAGAAAACTTGAAGAAACTTTATTGGTAGCAAGTTGCTCTTGAACATGACACTTTCTCTCCACATCTGAGTCAGGTTGGGTTGTTTCATTCACTGGTCATATCACCATTGGTCCATCACACATCCATCTTTTGGGTTAATGCTACCAATCCATCGTCAGTTTCGCTGATATCTTCAAGAGAAGTCACTCAGAGAATTCACCTGTGTCTCACCTACTGCAAGACATTCACACTCCATTCTTTCATGACCACCAACCTGAACCCTGTATCATCATATCATTTTCACCTCCAAAATAATTTTCTCCGTTCCATGTCGTAGATGTGGGATTCATTAAGGCCCTCCTATGATGGGTCACTTCTTGTCGACATCAGCTCATTATCCAAGAAGTCGACCTAGGAACAACCCCTTTCAGTACTTTCAAGCTTGCATGCTTCAATGGCAAGTTTCTCACTTTCGACGACAGGTTTACATCAATGGCCTTCAACCGGAAGATTTTGCGTGGTGTTCGACGCCAAGTCATTTTTCACACCACGCGAATTGTACTGTAGTACCTTGAGGATCATTGTCATTATTGGTGATCCCTCTCGTGCCTGTTAACAGCTTACATCATTGACTGGTAATCAGGCAATGTCTTTCCATGTTCGACTCCATAACATTTTTCACATGGATCGACTTGTACTCCGAGTGAAGATTGAATGAGTTTTGAAGACCCTGGATCTAGTTTCATCCATCTGGGCTGCGATATATTCAATAATATAAAGGCATCAAGTGTACATCATTGCCGAACAGATGATCATCCAAATCAAAGGATGATGAGTCCATATCATCAGTCTGCCACATAGACGATTGTCTGTCCTATGTACATGAAAATGAATTTATAAAGCTAAGCATGGGAATGCCCGCCTCAGCTAGATCATGAAAAAATGTTGTCAAAATAATGTATTGTATTGTATCTTATTACAGGTCACCTCCTAGCTTGGAAAAACTTTGGATCCTCATAGTAAAGCATTTCACCCGACATCAAAAAGATTAACGACCTCATGCTTTAGGGGGAAACTGTTATAGACATTTTTGGGCACTTCAACCCCAATCATAAATGTCCATAAACTAAGGGCTCCTAAGTCCCTAAAAAGTGTTGCTTCACTACCTAAAGGAACAAGGTCAGCTGATTACATCATCTCCCAGAAGCTCTCCACTAAAAACTGCTCATAAATGGTCAAAACTGGACCATACTGAAAACCCAGTGCAGAGAGTGCGATGCATATCACCTTCCCAGTGTACAAGGTGTGATGCATACTGAATTTACTCCTCTGTAGGGTGCGATGGTCAGGAATGGACAAATGGCAGGGACAAAATGCGAGGTGGAAGATCATGGAATCTTCCAGAAGCTTCCCCTCTGACACTTGCCTCTCTATTTTCGACCAGGATGAGTAAGAGATCATCATTCTCCAAGTGGAAGCAGGAACTATCAGAGAGAGGACACTAATCAAGATCCCAGAAGATGACTCGCCTCTCTGTAATCATCTATATATGGATCCCTCATCAAGAGATCCAGAGGCTGGAATTTCGTATCTTATAGAGAAGTGTTGTTGGTTTTCTGGTGTACATTCATAGTGTTGGGTGATCTAAGCTTTACTTGAGGTGAAGAAGGGCTTTCTAGCTGGAGGATGATGCTGGGTCAGAAAATATGGTTGTAATCCTCTTGCTACTTTTCATCATAATAAAGTTATTCAAGTTTTCCTCCATATTCTTGTATGTTTACTTATATATGCATTTGTATGGTTAACACACATCTGGTCCTGTTTTATTTATGAATATAAATCTTTGTTCTTCGATAGTAGTATGTTGTTGTGATTCCACAAGTGCTCTTTGAAGCTGGGAAGATGAAGAAGAAGCGAAAAAGCTCTATCAGGAAGGAGAGGAAATCAAGCGCAAGATTAAGGTTGGTCTCCTTGGTTCCCCTCTTGTCTATTTTCATAAAGGAAAATGAAAGTGGACTTTACTTGTTTGTTTCTAAGATAGCTACCAGTCTTAGTGGGAATAGCAGCATCCAAGTGGACACTATTCCCGGTAACAACTATTGAGATTCCAAGAGAGAATGTACATACGTAAGGAAGGGGGTATAATAGAAACCCTCCTCAGAGAGTCTCATAGAGAACTCTATTGTGCACATCCTGGGGTAAAGAAGATGTACGTAGACATGAGGAAACGCTTCTTTTGGGTAGGTATGAAGCATGACATAGTCCATTTTTTCGCCAAATGTCTTGAATGTCAGCGAGTGAAGGCAGATCATCGCCATCCAGTAGAACTCCTACAATCTCATGACGTCCCTACATCTAAATGGGAAGTAATTTCCATGGATTTTGTGGTGGGTTTTCCACTCACTTCCCAGAGGCACAATACTATATTGGTTATAGTTGATAAATTGACCAAAAGTGCCCATTTCATCCCAGTAAGGGACACTTACAATGTTACGGATGTGGCGCGAGTGTTTGTCAATGAAGTTATCTGACTGCATGGGTTTCCCACAAAGATCATTTCTGATAGAGACCCTCGATTTACATCTAGGTTTTGGACAAGTTTGCAATCAGCTCTAGGAACTCAGTTAAACCTGAGCACTGCATATCATCCAGAAACAAATGAGCAGACTGAAAGAGTAAATCAGGTTCTGGAGGACATGCTTAGGATGTATGTCATGGATAATCAAACTCAGTGGGAAAGGTACTTACCATTGGTATAGTTTTCCTATAATAACAGTTATTACAGCTCGATTGGGATGCCTCCTTTTCAAGCTCTACATGGAAGGCCTTGCAGGATGCTGCTGAGTTGGGAAAAGTTGGAGGACTGAGTGATAGTTGGCGTAGAATTAGTTCAAGAAATGGAGAAATAGGTAAAGAAGGTTGGGAAAAAGTTAAAGGAAGCACAATATAGATAGAAGGGTTATGCTAATTCACATAGGATTGATTGCAATTATGAAGTAGGGGACCAAGTTATTATTCATATCCGGACCAACAAAAGCACCATCTGGTTTGGGAAGGGGACGAAATTGTCACCTCTGTTCGTAGGACCCTTTAGGATCAAAGAGAAGATTGTACTAGTTGCCTATCGTCTTGTACTGCTGCCCCATTTGCATAAAACTCATAATGTTTTTCATTTATCTATTTTATGACATTATGTTTCTGATGAATCTCACAAACTGGATTGGCAGAACTTGCAAGTCTCGAACATGGGAACCGTAATGGTAGAACCATTACACATACTAGACCGTAGGGTTTGACAGATCAGACGTCGCACAATGGACCAAGTTAAGGTCCAGTGGGACAATTATACCTAGGATCTGCTACCTGGGAGGATGCAGAGACTATGGGTCATGACTACCCTTCACTTTTTTAGCATTTGTGATGCCTATTTTGACTTAGATAGCTACCTATGTTAAGATTCTATTTCCATGTTATTTATTTATGAACATTATGTAATATTGATGCATTTGGTTTGACACATAAAACTACTCATATGACTTAGTTGAATAATTTAATATTGATGATAGAAATGGTTGATATATGGACTACATGTATGACTCACTTAATGGTGGTTTATCTAGTGCGTAACTTATCAAAATTATCTTGGTTCATATATAGCTCAAGCGGATATGATTTATTTAAATGAATGACTTAGTGAGAATTCCCAGATTGACAGATGGATACTAGACTTAATAATGTGATGATTATATGTCTTGTTGTTATATAAATGCATGAATGAGATCTAACCCACAAGGGAAAAAGAACTATATGATAGCCAAGAGGGAAGGACGAGACATCTCATCAGGAAGGTATAATGTACATTATTTTACTACATTTGTTATCTACTTGATATGCACTCATACGACACGAGTAAAATGGAAATGATAGGTGGCAAGACAACCTGACTGGATTATTCGATGACAACTCCAACCAGCTCTATAGTGTGGTCTGTATTAGGGTATTGACCCTAGTTCTGTAGGAGAGGTGGAGGCATTTCCCACCGTGTATCCTCTGAAACTTGGAATCGTGGGAAGGTAGTGGTGGACATGCTCCCCTAGACGTGTAATTATGGTTTCTAGTTGCCTACTGGGGAAGTTAGGTTGATCTATTTGACGCTCCCACCATGTCAGTTTTATCAGTGGTTAGTATGGCCATTGCCACTAATAAAGCAGTAGAGTACGAATAGGGTGGGAATGGAAGTAGGCCAGGCTGGATAGGAGGATATAGATCAGTTGGAGACTCTTGATGGGAAGTAATGTCATTGTCTAACTTATCAGATCTTATTGCTATAACTCTCTCTAGTTTGTTATGCTTTCAAACTCCTTGCATCTTTTCATTCTAACTTCGGGACGAAGTTTTCTGAAGGAGGGGTGTATGTAATGCCCCACTTAAATCTTATCCTACAAATTTTGTTAATGATTACATTATCTGAAAATATTGAGAAATATTGGTCTAATATAAAATTCATGATTTCCATTACTCAAGTTCCCCACTTACCTTCTCAAATTGAATCTTAGGTAGGATATGGTCTCCTTCCATTATTTCAAATAATATATGTATTCATCTCACATTCCCCAATGTACCCTCACATCTACTAGGGAGAAGACATGGTCCTCTCCATGTAAGTACATCTCACATTCCCCAATGTACCCTCACATTTACTTGGGAGAAGACATGGTCCTCTCCAACTCATTATCAATATATATATTCATTTCACATTCCCCAATGTACCCTCACATTTACTAGGAAGAAGACATGGTCCTCTCCAACTCATTATCAATATATATATTCATTTTACATTCCCCAATGTACCCTCACATTTACTAGGGAGAAGACATGGTCCTCTCCATGTAATTACATCTCACATTCCCCAATGTACCCTCAGATTTATTTGGGAGAAGACATAGTCCTCTCCATTTAATTATCAATATATATATTCATCTCACATTCCCAAATGTACTTTTCAGATTTACTTGGGAGAAGACATGGTCCTTTCCCATTAAATTCCCAATTTTATATTCATGTCAAATTTCCAAATGTACTCGTAGCTTTACTTGGGAGAAGAGAAGTCAACTATAAGGATGGATGAGAAGTTAAGGACATAAATGAGAGGTGGTTGAGATGGAGAAGGGAAGGAGGGTATAAAAAGGGAAAGGGGAAGGGAGAAAAGGGGATGTTGGGTCTTGCCTATGATTGTGTGGTTGGTTGTGATTGTTTGGAATTCTTGTCTTTTTGGAGATCTTAGGAACCTGTGGAGGTTTCTTGGGTTGTTGAGAAGTGGGAAGCATTGTTATCTTGGTCTAGATCATTCATCCTGGACACACACACTAAATATGGTTGGACTTGGGCTCGGAGGGCTAGTGAACCTGTGGAGGTTTCATAAGCTAGGGATTATTTCCTAGTTGGCTGGGAGGTAAATCCAGTTGGTTCCATCAAGAGGAGTGTTCAGCAGGAACAACATGACAAAGGTATCTCCATTAGCCACCGGTACAAGTATTCCCCCATAGACTACTCTTGTAAATTTCGTGAGAATGAAATATTCACCTTAAATTATGCTGATTAGAATGAAATGATAGAATTGTATTTGTTTAAAAGTTGTGTAAGTAAGTTATCGCCTCTAATCAAATTTAATGTAAGAAGAAAGTACATCTATTAGTAGAACCTATGGTAGGTATCTTACAGAAAGGAGGTCTTGTCATTTGTATCATCGAAGAATTGTTCATTTGTGTAATGTAAAGGAGGTTGCCCCCTCGAAGAGGCTGAATTCTAAGGCGTTGATCTATCGTTTCTATCTTTTTGTGAGCTAGTTTCATAACATTTGGTATTAGAGCTTTGGATTATAGGGTTTCACTACTGCAAATAGGTCATCGTGGAATTTTCGCTATAACTTTTTTTCCTGTGATGTTTCAGAAGCGAAAAAAAAAACCATTTGAGATGAAATCACACTGAACCCTAGGTACGAATTTCAGAGCTTTTCGTGCAATATTTGTGGAAATATGATCTAAGGAAGTTGGTCTTTTTGCATACTCCTAAATTACATTCCAAACAGGTGACCTGGGGAAACTCATCATAACTTTCTCTCTAAGCATCAAATTGAAATTTTGTCAGAAGTTACAGAAAGAGGATGACTGTAGTTTCTTGTGTACATTTTTTAGATCCAAAGGTCGAAATAGTGACACATGGCACATCGTACAAGTTTTCTCTATTGAACTAGTCTATAATCAGGTCATCGTGAGATATTTGGCATAACTCTTCCTTGGAGAATCCAATTTGGATCAGAATGGTGGCATTGGAAAGAGGACGCAGAGGGCTACTGCAGGTCACGATTTCAGAACTAGAAGATCTGAAATTACAAAGTTACAGTCATTTCAAGATCGAGCTCCTAAAATCAAGCAAAACTAAGATGAGGAATTTTGATGGAAAGGATCTAGTAAATTGGATACTACAGATGGAGAAATATTTTGATCTACATGGTGTACCACTGTTACAAAAGGTATGTATTGCATCTAATTATTTAGAACCGAATCAATTTTTATGGTATAGAGGGCTTTTTTCTCATAAACCACTTGTCACGTTGTCAATTTTCATGGAGGAAATGGTAGTACATTATGGGGATACAAAGAGAAACTCCTTCTTTAGCCAATTGATAAATATAAAATAAAAGGGTTCAATGGAAGAGCACATTGAGGACTTTTAAAAATTGAATAGAAGGGTAAATTATATTCTAGAGAAGCAAAGGATTGATGTCTTCATAAGGACTTTAAGGGATAATGTTCAACATGATGTTCGTTTTTGGGAACCTAATTCATTCGAAGAGGCATTCGAGTTGGCAAGAAAAATTGAAAGCGAAATTATGTAAACAAGGAATCCCATCACTCATGACTATAATTATGGAAGTGTTTCTTCTCCTAGCCTTCCACAACCTACAAGGCTTACACCACAACAATTGGAAGAAAAAAGATAAAAAGGGCTTTGTTAAAATTGTGATAGAAAATGCACTAAAGGTCATAAGTGTGCTGAGAATAAATTATTTTACATAGAGTATGAAGAGGAGGAAGAAAAGGATCAAGAAACATCAAAAGAAGAGGATATACACCAGGACCCAAACCCTGAGAAAGAGGAAATGAATCCGACCATATCTTGTAAAGCATTGGCAAGAATTGCCACTCAAACTCTCTAGATAGAAGGACATATCAAGAAGAAAAAGGTTCAAGAAGTGAAAGATCACATCAAGAAAGAAGAAATGAATCCAACCATATCTTGTAATGCATTGACCAAAATTACTACTCCTCAAACTCTTAATATAGAAGGACATATCAAGAAGAAAAAGGTTCAAGAAGTGAAAGATCATATCGTTAAGGAAGAAATTAATCCGACCATATCTTGTAATGCATTGGCTGGGATTACCACTCCTCAAACTATCAATATAGAAGGACATATCTAGAAGAAAAATGTTCAAGAAGTGAAAGATCACATCAAGCATCAAGAAATGAATCTGACAATATCTTGTAGAGAATTGGAAGAAACTACCACTCCTCAAACTCTTAAGATAGGACATATCAAGAAGAAAAAGGTTCAAGCAGTGAAGATCACATCGAGCATCAACAACAAGTTCTCCAACTTTTAATGGATAATGCCACTTTGGTGCAGAATCGAATGAAACAACAGGTAGATCAACATTGCAGTGAAAAGAAAATTGATGTAGGGGATTGGGTATTTTTGTGGTGACATCTCAAGCAAGCTATTTATGAAAAGGAAATGTTGGCAATACTACATGCACTTAAGAAATGACGACCTTACCCAATGGGAAGACACTTCAAAGTAAAAATGGATCATGATAGTCTTAAATACTTTTTAGAAAAAATATTATCTTTAGAAGAACATAAAAAATGGATCACAAATATGTTGGGTTATGACTTTGACATCATCTATAGAAAAGGGAAGACAATTTTTGTTGCAGATGCACTCTCAAGAAAGAATGAGGATGTTGAAGCATTGTTTTGTGCTATTTCTATTATCCAACCAGATTGGATAAATGAAGCAAGGGATGAATGGAAGAAGGACAAAGAAGTGTGGCCACTCATTCAAAAGTTGCAGAATATTCCAATTCAAACAATATTGCCAGAACTTGAAGAGGAAGGAAAAATAAAATTGGAACCTGGAGCAGTCATAGAAACAAGAACCCGATAGCTACGAAATCGATCAATTTCATAGTATCTCATCAAATGGAAGAACTTACCCACCGAATATTCCATATGGGAGGACAAGAATTTTATACAGAAGAATCAAGAACTACTCAAGCATTGAGGACAACATTTTTTGAAGGAGAGGGGCATGTTAGTCCCCTATACTATTAGTGTAACCCCTTATTGTTAGTAGTACAACCCCCTTATTATATTGTTGTACCCATGTAGTCCCCATATTGTTATTACTCTGCCCCATAGAAGCCCACTATTGTTATTATTGTGCCCTTACATTATCATTGTTATGTCATCTCTGATTATATTATGACCCCTTAGACTCATATATATAGAAAGGAGGTCTTGTCATTTGTATCATCCAATAATTGTTCATTTGTGTAATGTAAAGGAGGTTTCCCCCTCGAAGAGGCTGATTTCTAAGGCATTGATCTATCTTTTCTATATTTTTGTGAGCTGGTTTCATAACAATCAAAGTGCTTGTGAGGTTCATTGCTCCTCATTCAAATATTGAACTAGTTATGTTGGATATTTGAAGAGATTCATATCCCTTCTTTTGGTTTTGAGGTCAGACCTGTGGAACTCAGATTATTAGGTCTTGAAGAACTTATATTTCAAAAAAACCTATGTATTTTTGGGATATCTTACCACTCCATGTATTACAATTACATTTCAATGTTTGGTATTTTTCTTATGTTGGGCCCTCAAGGCTCACTTTCATTTTAGATTCTTGGGAGTCATGCCACTTCATATGGGCACAACCCTATATTTGTAGATAGTCACAAGTGGACCCAAGATTTTCCTAAGGGTTGGGTCCACTTAGCTTCACAAGCTAGTAAATATAAATGTAAGGATTTGGCCTAGTTTTTGAATATAATATAGATAAATAAATGTGAAACAGAGGATATCTATGTGTGTTAATATTTCATTTCATGAGCAATGATAGAACTTTTATGTTGCTTCGTGGGCATTTCCCTCTTTGAGGGTTTTACCACATAAATATTGGTGTCTCAATATTTGTCAGTTTGATTTATTCCTTTATGGTGTTCATCCTGTGAGTATCCCACATGTGATTTCTCATTATGGTATCAGAGTGCTTGTGTGGTTAAATCCTTTTTTATTCGAATATTGAGGTAGTTATCTTGAGTATTTGAAGAGTTTTAGATCCTTTGTTCCAGTTTTGAGGTCATAATTGTGGAATTTTCCTTATTAGCTCTTGAAGTTATGGATTTGTTTTTCTATTTCAACAAAATATGTGTTTTTTGGGAAGATCTGATGCTCCATGTATTGCATAGTCAATGCTTGGTATTTTGCTTCCTAGTACTACAACAACTCTTCAACATCTTTAGGAACACCATAATTTTCACTCACGGATTCCTTCATCACCTCAAATAGACTCAACAACTGTAAAAATTTGAATAATATAACACTTATTCATAAAGATTATCCTGATTATACACTATTTGTGGAATGCATGTATAATACATAACCTCCTCCACCATTGATCATCAATTTGCGGAATTAAACAAAACAATCGCATGCGCACATTGAAACATCAATCAAACATATCAACACAGTATGTAATGGGGAAAGCATACAGCCGAAAACCCCCAACTATCTGTATATTATAATGATAGAGAACATGTAACAATACATAGTAAAATACTCCTCACAAGTACTCAGTACTACCTCCACATGCTACACACAAACTAGCTCGGATCTGAACAAGCCATGGGTTCAAATCTCCTCCACTGTTTTCCTGCCTCTATTGTGCAATCCAAGTTTAGAATAGATTGGATCCAAGTTCAAATTCCCTTGGCTTGTACTGCGCAATCCTCGTTCGCAATCTCAATCAATGATTGTGCAAATCTCATGCACAGCTATAGTCACAACTGATAGTAGTCTCACCCTTTCACCCACCTCTAACACTTGTCTCCACTGAAGTGTCCATGCAATGAGTTAACTAATGTATTCTTTAGTTTATTTATGAGTTAATAATTAGTGAATTAATTAATAATTAATTCACATCACTCATCACTAGTGTATTTGGCAGTTAGACTAAAGACAACTAGTTCAACTAAGTCAAACTGAACACAACTCCATCAACTCCTCAATCAACTCTACCAAACTCAATCACTTGAGTTCTAACTGAAGTCCATCATGCAATAGATCAACTAACCCATAGGAAAAGTGTATTTCCTTCTGGCAATTGCATGTGCCACATCTGTAGCTTGAATTGAAGTGCTGCAAGAGGATAAGATAATGTTTATAGTCCAAATATTATTAAGAGCTAATAATATTTTACTGTTCTATTTTTTTGACTGGCAGACTAAAAATAGACTCCACCCATATGTCTAAAAATAGAGGTCCATCTATTTTTACCAACATGACCAATCATCCATAAATAGCATCCTGCAACTCATAGACCATGATCCATATGTCTAAAATAGACATAGTCTAAAAATAGGCTTTGCTCCAAAAATAGCCTGTGGGCCCACTTAGTGAAGGCGACTCCTTTTCACTAAACTCCATCATCTTGTTGCATTTTCAACACTCCCTCTCAACAAGATATGGATTATCTACAACCCCTATCCTACCTCTGTGGTATTTGAATTTGCTCCTGGTGAGCGCCTTCGTCAAGATATCAGCATCCTGATCCTCTGTGGGAATGTATGAAAGTAACATGATTCTCTGCTGCACACAATTTATGATATGATGGTACCTGATGTCGATGTGCTTGGATCTATCATGAAATACTGGATTAGCCGAGAGTTTAATAAAACTCTGGTTATCACAATAAATCATAGTAGGCTCCAAGTGTGACCCGAACAACCCGACCAAGATCTTCCTCATCCATATAGCCTTGCATGCAGCCAAACCTGCTGCCATATACTCAGCCTCTGCTGAACTAAGTGCCATGGATCTATGATTCCTGTTGTACTAAGAAACTGCTGTCGACCTGATACTCAAGATCCCTCTAGATGTGCTCTTTCTGTCCATTGGGCTCCCTGCCCAATCTGCATCCGTGAAGCCACATAGCTTCTCCTCATCCTCCTGTCTGTACCACAATCCATATCCCGATATGCCTCTGAGATAACGCAATAAATGCTTTCCTGCCTTCCAGAAGAGCTTGGTTGGCTTAACCATAGCTTGTGAAAGCTGGTTAACAGCATAGCATATATCAAGTCGTGTATTGACCAGATACATAAGCGACCCCACCAACTGTCGATAAACAGTGGCATCCACTACCTCTGCTGAAGACCTCCTCCTCCACCTCTAGAAGAGGAGTATCAACAGGCTTGCAGCCATGCATGTTGAACTTCTTCAGTACTCCCGGGCATACTTACCCTGAAAACAAATAGTCCATCACTGCACTTCAAATTTGCGATCCCAGGAATAATGAAGGAGGCCCAGTCCTTCATCTCAACTCTCTAGCAAGCTCCTCTTGCATGAAAGTACAACACTCATCTCCCCGCAAATCGAATATCTACATAAAGTACAATGATCAACAACTTACCCTCCACCACAATCTGGTATAGGTTAGGATCTGCCTCACTCTTGGAGAATCCAAGTCCGGTGAAATAACTGTCTATCCATGTGTACCAAGCATGAGGTGCTTGTTTCAACCCATACAACGCTCTCTTGAGCTTGCACACATGTGACTCACTACTGAAGATCTCAAAACCTTCAGGCTGCTCTATGTACACTTCCTCCTCAATGACTCCGTTGAGGAACACAGTCTTCACATCCATATGATGGATGTGCCACCCCATCTGTGCTGAGAGAGCAAGAATCGTCTGTATGGAAGAATACCTTGCGACAGGTGCAAAGGTCTCCTCATAATCGATCCCCTCTATCTGTGAGAAGCCTTGGGCAAAAAATATTTCCTTGTACTTATCCACACTCCGTCAATTTCCTTCTTCACTTTGTAGATCCATCTCAAACCCACCACTGATTTCCCCTCTGATCTTGGGACAATATCTCATGCACTGTTTCTGACAATCGAATCATACTCTTCCATCATGGCATCTACCCATGCGGGATCCTCCACAGCTTCCTTGAAAGAGGATGGCTCAGTCATGACACATTTTCTCACAAGAGCCATGTATCCAGTGTACCAATCAAGTGACTGTCTCTGTTTGCGATGTGTTATAGGTGGTCCTACAACCTTCTCTGCATCTTTGTTGGCATTATGGTTCTGGTATGATTATATGTTTCAGATGTTGTACTTGATGGCAACACCCATGGCATGGCTCTCATTTTGATGAAAATAAAGAAGTACACAGGAGAACAGTTCAGGAAGTGCGTACCCGTAGGCATGCCATGCAGGAAACGCGTCCAAATACGCGGATTACCCATCCATGAGGTGTGTACCCCAGTGCACACATTCCAAGGTAGTTAAGTGCCCACACGTGGGGTTTCTCATGGTATTTAGCCAACAGTATTGGGTTATCATGGTTTTGGCCCGTGGTATTGTTTATTTTATTATTATTA